>OZ020225.1:13062800-13202800 GCA_963971325.1 Aphodius granarius | reverse complement strand
AATTATAAGTTCGCTCACTTATCTCGAAAACTAGGGCTCGAGTTGACATGAAACCTTCGCTATCTTACTAAAACGGCCGCGCTGATTACAAATTTGTAGAAAACAAGTGTCTATCTCTAATAGTTTCCGAGTAATGTTAAAATTTCGATTTCATTTATAAGCAAAAAAATAAATGAATTCAGAGCTGTAGAGACATAAAGGTACAACCTAGGAATATGAAATCATATGTTATTTTGATGTACTCGTTGAGATCTATCTTTTGGTGGCGAGTTCACGCCCCTACGACAAGCAGTTCAAAAGTTCGATTTTTTTCTACCCCAAAGGTCTAAATTTTTTTCGAAAAAAAAAATTGGATTTTTTCTGTCGAGATAGAGCATTCTAATGTAGTCATGCTTATGGATTGGACTGCGCTGATTTCAAAAATGGTATTACATTTCTCATAGAGCCTACGGGTTGGGCAGAAAATGCGAAAAATAGATTCTCGCGGGTTTTCGCATTTTACTCGCGAACCGTCCATGTTAGAGCGACGAGGGTGTCAGAAATGAATTCCTGGGACAATTTCCCTTCCAATACCGTTGGAATTATCTACATCGCGCCATTAGTTTGGGCCGAAAGTAGAAAATGCAGTGAAATAGCTATTTTGGTACATTTTTCCAGCTTTTGAACGGCATAACTTATGAACCGTTCGAGATAGAGAAAATTCAATAGCACAGCGTAAAAAACTGCAATGGGGACCATAATCTTCATTAAATTGGAAGTGGTTGAGCTTTTTCGACTAGCCAAAATTTTGTTAAAAATCGCAATTTTGAATCTAAAATTTTAACCTATTAATTGTGTTTATTCTCGCTCCAGAACGGACAATTCACATTTGTTTTTTGGCTTTAGGGAGCAGGTTAATCAAACTACTATTTTTCTTTCGCTGACGTTTCGGTTTTTATTAAAACCTTATTCATAGCTGCAAACAGAGTTTCAGAAAGTTAACAAGTCAATATTACAGTTTAAAAAGCGATTTACCTCAAAAATCCAGTAAATGCGCATAACACAACCATCTACGTCTATACAACGCTCACCGACATCTTGCAAATAAAAAATCAAAGGTACGAAACCAGTCCAAAAATTAGTGCTCCATGTGTTGCCTATCTGCGCGAGATCGGTAAAGAAGGAATTATATTAGTATACATGTTACTCAAATTATCCGTGTCAGATCTTAAATTTACCGCATTAATTGTCTTTACTATGCACATCATCTCCCTACTCTTACTCATCTCCTTACTCACAGCTGCAAACACAGTTTCAAAAGTTTAGAAGCCAATATAACAGTTTAAAAAGCGATTTACCTCGAAAATCCAGCAAATGTGCATAACACAACCATCTACATCTATATAACGCTCACCGACATCTTACAAGTAAAAAAAAACATAGGTTCGAAACTATTCTAAAAATTAGTGTTCTATGCGTTGCCTATCTGCCCGAGACCGGTAAAGAAGAAATAATATTAGTATACATGTTACTCAAATTATCCGTGTCAGATCTTAAATTTACCGCATTAGTTGTCTTCTTTATGTATATCATCTCCAAGATACATCTTTTTTGTACTTTTTTTTTATTTTTTTAGTATTCTTGCAGAATCGAAGTCAAATTTATGGCCTGTTGACAATGCATGTGATGCCAGAGCTGTTCTTTCTTTTTATTCGCCGGAAGATAAAAGAAAGTGTAGAAATCATAGATGGAGAAATCCGGAATGAATTACCTGGCACGGTGTTTGATGAGTTCTTGCGAAGACAGAAACGGAGTTACAATGTAATGGAGGAAAAGATGAAATGCACTCATAAGAAAAAAACTACACGTCTTATTACAGGAGAAATCGGGAAGGATGGTCATAAATGGCGAGGAGAGTTGGATTGTAGACAGAACGACAACTATAATAGAAGATCAGCACCTGGAACTTCTGTCATTGGGACCCAAGTTCACTCTTAAACCTAAATTCGATGAAATTCGGTTTGTGGACTTACTGACGGACGTGGAGTGTCTGATTAATAGCCAACCAGGAGATGAAAGCACCAAAAGTGAGAAGAGGGCTGAAGTCACTAATACAATCACTAACTTCCTCAACTCCAAACCCAGATACGACAAAAACCTGGCCAAGAATAGTTCACGCATTGACGAACAATACTATAAGACGAAAAAATTCCTAAGAGAGAATCCGGAAATATTGGTAACGCGCTCGGACAAAGGTAATCTCACGGTCCTCATGGACAAGGAAGAGTACTTTAATAAGATGAACGTCTTGTTAGATGACGAAGTCACGTACGGAACTGTCACCAGGGATCCCACGGCAGCGATCCAGCGAAACTTAAATTGCCTGGTCCAAAAACTAGTAGAAGAAGAGAAGATCTCTAGTGAAGAGGGAAAAAAGTTAAAGACCCATAATTCTATCCTCCCTAGACTATATGGGTTACCAAAAGTGTATAAGCCAGGAGCACTTAAGATGAGACCTATAGTATCGTGTGTGGGCGCCTTTACATATAATTTGTCAAAATATCTGACAGGTATGCTCTCTAATATTAAGCATGAATGTAAATTTTGCATAAAAAACTCATTTGAATTTATAGAGAAAGTCAGAATGTTAAAGGTTCCTGATGGTTTTGTGCTGGTTTCCTTGGATGTCGTTAGCCTCTTCACTAATATACCTCTTGACCTTACACTCGAGGTAATTGATGACCATTGGCGCGAGCTCGAACCCCAGATAAGGCTCACATTGACCGACTTAAAGACCCTTATCACCTTCTTATACAACAATAGCTTCTTCAAGTTTAATAACATGTTTTATAAACAAAAACAGGGCACAGCCATGGGAAACCCCGCATCACCAATTTTTGCTGAATTGGTCATGAACAAGATCATAACTATGGCATTGGCTAGGTTGGGGTTTGAGCTCCCGTTCCTGTTCATCTATATGGATGATATGTTTACTGCGTTACCTGTAGATAGCATAGACCAAGTCACGAAGACTTTCAGTTCAATCCACCCATTAATAAAACTGACCTCAGAAGTGGAAAGAGATGGGCGACTTCCCTTCCTGGATGTACTCATTCTAAGGACCAGCGAAGGTATATTAAAGACTAATTGGTATCAAAAACCTATAAATTCTAATAGATTCATAAACTACAATTCAAATCACACAATGACCCAAAAGATGGCTATTATCAAAAATTTGAAAATCAGGGCAACTAAATTGGCTGATCAAGAGTTCCATAAAGACAATTTTAACATAATTACTAATATGTTGGTGACATGCAATTACCCGAAAGCGCTGGTCCAGAGAGTATTGGGGGAGGGAGGCCGCACAAACCTTGTTGGAGGTAATGGTGGTGGAGAGTTGGTTGACGAAAAGGTGAAATACCATTTTTACAAACTACCACGTATACCAGTTTTGACCAAGCAACTCATACCTAGGCTCAAGTCTGATAATAATAAAATCATAACTTACAACAAGAAAACTATTGGTGCGTTGTATTCTGACCTTAAAACAAGATAGATCCCATGTACAGTACAATAGTGGTCTTATTTATAGGATTGACTGTGAGGATTGTGATAGGATATATGTGGGACAGACTAAGCAATACCTGAAGAATAGAATCAACCAACATAGGAATGACTGCTTAAGGGCGAATAAAAAGGAAAAAGAAAGAACAGCTCTGGCATCACATGCATTGTCAACAGGCCATAAATTTGACTTCGATTCTGCAAGAATAATAAAAAAAAACTACAAAAAAAGATGTATCTTGGAGATGATATACATAAAGAAGACAACAAATGCGGTAAATTTATGATCTGACACGGATAATTTGAGTAAAATGTATACTAATATAATTTCTTCTTTACCGGTCTCGGGCAGATAGGCAATGCATAGAACACTAATTTTTGGACTGGTTTCGTACCTTTGATTTTTTATTTGTAAGATGTCGGTGAGCGTTGTGTAGACGTAGATGGTTGTGTTATGCGCATTTACTGGATTTTTGAGGTAAATCGCTTTTTAAACTGTAATATTGACTTGTTAACTTTCTGAAACTCTGTTTGCAGCTATGAATAAAGTTTTAATAAAAACCAAAACGTCAGCGAAAGAAAAATAGTAGTTTGATTAACCTGCTCCCTAAAGCCAAAAAAACAAATGTGAACTAAAATTTTAAGTTCGCTCACTTATCTCGAAAACAAGGGCTCGAGTTGACATGAAACCTTCGCTATCTTACTAAAACGGCCGCACTGATTGCACAGAACAAGTGTCTATCTCTAATAGTTTCCGAGTAATGTTAAAATTTCTATTTCATTTATAAGCAAAAAATAAGCGAATTCAGAGCTGTAGAGACATAAAGGTACAACCTAGGTATATGAAATCATATATTATTTTGATGTACTCGTCGAGATCTATCTTTTGGTGGCGAGTTCACGCCTCTACGACAAACAGTTCAAAAGTTCGATTTTTTCTACCCCAAAGGTCTAAATTTTTTTCGAAAAAAAAAAAAAAAAAAAATTGGATTTTTTTCTGGCGAGATAGAGTATTCTAATGTAGTCATGCTTATGGATTGGACTGCGCTGATTTCAAAAATGGTATTACTTTTCTCATAGAGCCTACGGGTTGGGCAGAAAATGCGAAAAATAGATTCCCGCGGGTTTTCGCGTTTTACTCGCGAACCAACCATCTTAGAGCGACGAGGGTGTCAGAAATGAATTCCTGGGACAATTTCCTTTCCAATACCTTGGAACTATCTATATAGCGCCATTAGTTTGGACACAGTTTGCGCCTAAAGTAGAAAATGCAGTGAAATAGCTATTTTGGTACATTTTTTCCAACTTTTGAACGGCATAACTTATGAACCGTTCGAGATAGAGAAAATTCAATGGCACCTCTGAAGTCAGCGTAAAAAACTGCATTAGGGATCATAATCTTCATTAAATTGGAAGTGGTTGAGTTTTTTCGACTAGCCAAAATTTTGTTAAAAATCGCAATTATGAAACTAAAATTTTAAGTTCGCTCACTTATCTCGAAAACTAGAGCTCGAGTTGACATGAAACCTTCGCTATCTTACTAAAACGGCCGCACTGATTACAAATTTGTACAGAACAAGTGTCTATCTCTAATAGTTTCCGAGTAATGTTAAAATTTCGATTTCATTTATAAGCAAAAAATAAGCGAATTCAGAGCTGTAGAGACATAAAGGTACAACCTAGGTATATGAAATCATATATTATTTTGATGTACTCGTCGAGATCTATCTTTTGGTGGCGAGTTCACGCCTCTACGACAAACAGTTCAAAAGTTCGATTTTTTCTACCCCAAAGGTCTAAATTTTTTTCGAAAAAAAAATGGATTTTTTTCTGGCGAGATAGAGCATTCTAATGTAGTCATGCTTATGGATTGGACTGCGCTGATTTCAAAAATGGTATTACTTTTCTCATAGAGCCTAGAGCAGTGTTTCCCAACCTTTTTTGAGCTATGCCCCACCGAAGCTGGTCTAAAAATCTCATGCCCCACTTCATATTGTCTTTTTTTATACCTATAACAGAGTTGGAAATGAACCTTACTCGGAACGGTGTACGTTTCTCATTTCGTCATTGGTACACATTCTGCCCAACAAACTTTGACTAATTTCCTCTCTGTGAAGTAATGATAAACTTGCGCCATTGGGGGTATAAAAATAATAACATAAAACAATAATTTATTTGATTATTGAAATAAATACTAAGCATTTTAGCAGAAACAAAATTTGCTACATATTCTATTATAGCAAAATAGAAATAAACATTCACTTAAAAGCTAATACAACACAAATCTGCCATATTTTATTATAACAACACAAAGTTAAACATTTACTCTAAAACTGAAATTGTCACTGCAAGTGTTAATCGTACCCTTGAGTCTAGTTATCAAATATTCGTGCTCATTGCTAAATCTGGAAAAAGCACAAAATAGGGGAACATTTAATTAAACTGTCAATATCAACATTTGTAAAAACGGTTTTAGAAAAAGATGACAAAGATGTGATAGCTGTGCCCCTTAGTAACAACACTGTCAGAAAAAGAATGGTTAAAATGAGCAAGACTGAGAGGCACTGAGGCCTTGTTGATAACTTATGTAAGGTACATTAATAAGGAACATTTTTTTGAGGAAATGTTATTCTGCAAATCATAAGAAAGCACCACGACCTCCAGAGATATTTTTTCTAAGCTAAAAAACTATGTTATTAATTATGTCCATAATATTCCAATACAGAACATAACATCTTGTGCTGCCAATCGTGCTCCTAACATGATGGGCAAGAAAAGTGGCTGTTTAAAGATGAAAATCCAGAAATGCTTCTTGTGCATTGTGTAATCCACAGGGAAAACTTGGTAGCCAAAAATATTTGTTCAATGAAGTATTAAATTTAGTTATAAAAAGTATGAATTATTTTGTACTTCACAAATTAACTTGAAATGTCACATTCGGCATTAGCTTTGATACAATTGACATATTTTATAACCGAACTTAATCTTCATTGAGAACTGGACAAACATTTTTGGTTACCAAGTTTTCCCTATGGAGCTATATTAGACAATGCACAAGAAGCATTTCTGGATTCTTATCTTTAAACAGCCGCTTTTCTTGTCCATCATTTTAGGAGCACAGTCTGCAGTACAGGATGTTATGTTCTGTATTGGAATATTAAAGACATTGAAGTAATTTTTTTTGCTTATGAGGAATATCTCCGGAGGTTGTGATGCTTTCTAATTTACAGAATAACATACCTTCAACAAAATGTTCCTCAACAATGTATCTTAAGTGGCATAGCTATCACATCTTTGGCATATTTTTCTAAAAACGTTTTTACAAATATTGATGGCTTAATTAAATTTTTCTGTATTGTGTGTTTTTTTTTCAGATTTAGAATTGTGTAGGGATATTAAATAATTAGCCTCAAGGATATGATTAACGGTTGCAGTATGAACGGTACAAAGAGACTTTAAGGTAGGTTTTTTTTGTCAAAATTTTTCTATATTCCAATTGCCCCCTCGAGAATCATATTGCCCCCCAGTGGGGCGTACGCCCCACGTTGGGAAACACTGGCCTAGAGGGTTGGGCAGAAAATGCGAAAAATAGATTCTCGCGGGTTTTCGCGTTTTACTCACGAACCGTCCATCTTAGAGCGACGAGGTTATCAGAAATGAATTCCTATGACAATTTCTCTTCCAATACCGTTGGAATTATCTATATCGCGCCATTAGTTTGGACACAGTTTGCGCCGACAGTAGAAAATGCAGTGAAATACATATTTTGGTACATTTATCCAAATTTTGAACGGCATAACTTATGAACCGTTCGAGATACAGAAAATTCAATAGCACCGCTAAAGTCAACGTAAAAAATTGCATTAGAGACCATAACCTTCATCAAATTGGAAGTGGTTGAGTTTTTTCGACGAGCCAAAATTTCGTTAAGAATCGCAATTTTGAAACTAAAATTTTAAGTTCGCTCGCTGATCTCGAAAACTATGGCTCGAGTTGACATGAAACCTTCGCTATCTTACTAAAACGACCGCGCTGATTACAAATTTGTACAGAACAAGTGTCTATCTCTAATAGTTTCCGAATAATGTTAAAATTTCGATTTCATTTATAAGCAAAAATTAAGCGAATTCAGAGCCGTAGAGACATAAAGGTACAACTTAGGTATATGAAATCATATATTATTTTGATGTACTCGTCGAGATCTATCTTTTGGTGGCGAGTTCACGCCTCTACGACAAACAGTTCAAAAGTTCGATTTTTTTTCTACCCCATGGGTCCAAATTTTTTTCGAAAAAAAAAAAAAAAATTGGATTTTTTTCTTGCGAGATAGAGCATTCTAATGTAGTCATGCTTATGGATTGGACTGCGCTGATTTCAAAAATGGTATTACTTTTCTCATAGAGCCTACGGGTTGGGCAGAAAATGCGAAAAATAGATTCTCGCGGGTTTTCGCGTTTTACTCACGAACCGTCCATCTTAGAGCGACAAGGTTATCAGAAATGAATTCCTATGACAATTTCTCTTCCAATACCGTTGGAATTATCTATATCGCGCCATTAGTTTGGACACAGTTTGCGCCGACAGTAGAAAATGCAGTGAAATAGCTATTTTGGTACATTTTCCAACTTTTGAACGGCATAACTTATGAACCGTTCGAGATACAGAAAATTCAATAGCACCGCTGAAGTCAACGTAACAAACTGCATTAGGGACCATAACTTTCATCAAATTGGAAGTGGTTGAGCTTTTCCGAGTAATGTTAAAATTTCGATTTCATTTATAAGCAAAAAATAAGCGAATTCAGAGCTGTAGAGACATAAAGGTACAACCTAGGTATATGAAATCATATGTTATTTTGATGTACTCGTCGAGATCGATCTCTCGGTGGCGAGTTCACGCCCCTACGACAAGCAGTTCAAAAGTTCGATTTTTTTCTACCCCAAAGGTCTAAATTTTTTTCGAAAAAAAAAATTTGATTTTTTTCTGGCGAGATAGAGCATTCTGGTATAGTCATGCTTATGGATTGGACTGCGCTGATTTCAAAAATGGTATTACTTTTCTCATAGAGCCTACGGGTTGAGCAGAAAATGCGAAAAATAGATTCTCACTGTTTTCTCGCGTTTTACTCGCGAACCGTTCATCTTAGAGCAACGAGGGTGTCAGAAATGATTTCCTGGGATAATTTTCCTTCCAATGCCGTTAGAATTATCTATATCGCGCCATTAGTTTGGACACAGTTTGCGTTGAAAATAGAAAATGCAGTGAAATAGCTATTTTGGTACATTTTTCCAAATTTTGAACGGCATAACTTATGAACCGTTCGAGATACAGAAAATTCAATAGCACCGCTGAAGTCAACGTAAAAAACTGCATTAGGGACCATAGCCTTTATCAAATTGGAAGTGGTTGAGTTTTTTCGACGAGCCAAAATTTCGTTAAGAATCGCAATTTTGAAACTAAAATTTTAAGTTCGCTCGCTGATCTCGAAAACTATGGCTCGAGTTGACATGAAAGCTTCGCTATCTTACTAAAACGACCGCGCTGATTACAAATTTGTACAGAACAAGTGCCTATCTCTAATAGTTTCCGAATAATGTTAAAATTTCGATTTCATTTATAAGCAAAAAATAAGCGAATTCAGAGCTGTAGAGACATAAAGGTACAACTTAGGTATATGAAATCATATATTATTTTGATGTACTCGTAGAGATCTATCTTTTGGTGGCGAGTTTACGCCTCTACGACAAACAGTTCAAAAGTTCGATCTTTTCCTACACCAAAGGCATAATAAATTTGTTACGAAAAAAAAAAAAATTGGATTTTTTTCTGGCGAGATAGAGCATTCTAATGTAGTCATGCTTATGGATTGGACTGCGCTGATTTCAAAAATGGTATTACTTTTCTCATAGAGCCTACGGGTTGGGCAGAAAATGCGAAAAATATATTCTCGCGGGTTTTCGCGTTTTACTCGCGAACCGTCCATCTTAGAGCGACGAGGGTATCAGAAATGAATTCCTGGGACAATTTCCCTTCCAATACCGTTGGAATTATCTATATCGCGCCTTTAGTTTGGACACAGTTTGCGCCGAAAGTAGAAAATGCAGTGAAATAGCTATTTTGGTACATTTTTCCAACTTTTGAACGGCATAACTTATGAACCCTTCGAGATAGAGAAAAGTCAATAGCACCGCTGAAGTCAGCGTAGAAAACTGCATTAGGGACCATAATCTTCATCAAATTGGAAGTGGTTGAGCTTTCTCGACTAGCCAAAAATTTGTTAAGAATCGCAGTTTTGAAACTAAAATTATAAGTTCGCTCACTTATCTCAGAAACTAGGGCTCGAGTTGACATCAAACCTTCGCTATCTTACTAAAACGACCGCGCTGATTACGAACTTGTACAGAACAAGTGTCTATCTCTAATAGTTTCCGAGTAATGTTAAAATTTCGATTTCATTTATAAGCAAAAAATAAGCGAATTCAGAGCTGTAGAGACATAAAGGTACAACCTAGGTATATGAAATCAAATCAAACTCGTCGAGATCTATCTTTTGGTGGCGAGTTCACGCCTCTACGACAAACAGTCCAAAAGTTCGATTTATTTCTACCCCAATGGTCTAAGAGATAGACCATTCTAATGTAGTTATGCTTATGGATTGGACTGCGCTTATTTTAAAAATGGTATTACTTTTCTCATAGAGCCTACGGGTTGGGCAGAAAATGCGAAAAATAGATTCTCCCGGGTTTTCGCGTTTTACTCACGAACCGTCCATCTTAGAGCGACAAGGGTGTCAGAAATGAATTCCTATGAAAATTTCTCTTCCAATACCGTTGGAATTATCTATATCGCGCCATTAGTTTGGACACAGTTTGCGCCGACAATAGAAAATGCAGTGAAATAGCTATTTTGGTACATTTTCCCAACTTTTGAAGTCAGCGTAAAAAACTGCATTAGGAACTATAATCTTCATTAAATTGGAAGTGGTTGAGTTTTTTCGACTAGCAAAAATTTTGTTAAAAATCGCAATTTTGAAACTAAAATTTTAAGTTCGCTGACTTATTTCGAAAACTAAGGCTCGGGTTGACATGAAACCTTCGCCATCTTACTAAAACGGCCGCGCTGATTACAAATTTGTATAGAACAAGTGTCTATCTCTAATAGTTTCCGAGTAATGTTAAAATTTCGATTTCATTTATAAGCACAAAATAAGCGAATTCAGAGCTGTAGAAACATAAAGGTACAACCTAGGTATATGATATCATATATTATTTTAATGTACTCGTCGAGGTCTATCTTTTGGTGGCGAGTTCACGCCTCTACGACAAACAGTTCGAAAGTTCGATTTTTTTCTACCCCAAAGGTCTAAATTTTTTTCGAAAAAAAAAATTGGATTTTTTTCTGGCGAGATAGAGCATTCTAATGTAGTCATGCTTATGGATTGGAAAATTCAATAGCACCGCTGAAGTCAGCGTAAAAAACTACATTAGGGACCATAATCTTCATTAAATTGGAAGTGGTTGAGTTTTTTCGACTAGCCAAAATTTTGTTAAGAATCGCAGTTTTGAAACTAAAATTATAAGTTCGCTCACTTATCTCAGAAACTAGGGCTCGAGTTGACATCAAACCTTCGCTATCTTACTAAAACGACCGCGCTGATTACGAACTTGTACAGAACAAGTGTCTATCTCTAATAGTTTCCGAGTAATGTTAAAATTTCGATTTCATTTATAAGCAAAAAATAAGCGAATTCAGAGCTGTAGAGACATAAAGGTACAACCTAGGTATATGAAATCAAATCAAACTCGTCGAGATCTATCTTTTGGTGGCGAGTTCACGCCTCTACGACAAACAGTCCAAAAGTTCGATTTATTTCTACCCCAATGGTCTAAGAGATAGACCATTCTAATGTAGTTATGCTTATGGATTGGACTGCGCTTATTTTAAAAATGGTATTACTTTTCTCATAGAGCCTACGGGTTGGGCAGAAAATGCGAAAAATAGATTCTCCCGGGTTTTCGCGTTTTACTCACGAACCGTCCATCTTAGAGCGACAAGGGTGTCAGAAATGAATTCCTATGAAAATTTCTCTTCCAATACCGTTGGAATTATCTATATCGCGCCATTAGTTTGGACACAGTTTGCGCCGACAATAGAAAATGCAGTGAAATAGCTATTTTGGTACATTTTCCCAACTTTTGAAGTCAGCGTAAAAAACTGCATTAGGAACTATAATCTTCATTAAATTGGAAGTGGTTGAGTTTTTTCGACTAGCAAAAATTTTGTTAAAAATCGCAATTTTGAAACTAAAATTTTAAGTTCGCTGACTTATTTCGAAAACTAAGGCTCGGGTTGACATGAAACCTTCGCCATCTTACTAAAACGGCCGCGCTGATTACAAATTTGTATAGAACAAGTGTCTATCTCTAATAGTTTCCGAGTAATGTTAAAATTTCGATTTCATTTATAAGCACAAAATAAGCGAATTCAGAGCTGTAGAAACATAAAGGTACAACCTAGGTATATGATATCATATATTATTTTAATGTACTCGTCGAGGTCTATCTTTTGGTGGCGAGTTCACGCCTCTACGACAAACAGTTCGAAAGTTCGATTTTTTTCTACCCCAAAGGTCTAAATTTTTTTCGAAAAAAAAAATTGGATTTTTTTCTGGCGAGATAGAGCATTCTAATGTAGTCATGCTTATGGATTGGAAAATTCAATAGCACCGCTGAAGTCAGCGTAAAAAACTACATTAGGGACCATAATCTTCATTAAATTGGAAGTGGTTGAGTTTTTTCGACTAGCCAAAATTTTGTTAAAAATCGCACTTTTGAAACTAAAATTTTAAGTTCGCTCACTTATCTCGAAAACTAGGGCTCGAGTTGACATGAAACCTTCGCTATCTTACTAAAACGGCCGCGCTGATTACAAATTTGTACAGAACAAGTGTCTATCTCTAATAGTTTCTGAGTAATGTTAAAATTTCGATTTCATTTGTAAGCAAAAAATAAGCGAATTCAGAGCTGTAGAGACATAAAGGTACAAGCTAGGTATATGATATCGTATATTATTTTAATGTACTCGTCGAGATCTATCGTTTGGTGGCGAGTTCACGCCTCTACGACAAGCAGTTCAAAAGTTCGATTTTTTTCTACACCAAAGGTCAAAATTTTTTTTTAAAATTGCATTTTTTTTCTGGCGAGATAGAGCATTCTAATGTAGTCATACTTCTGGATTGGACTGCGCTGATTTCAAAAATGGTATTACTTTTTTCATAGAGCCTACGGGTTGAGCAGAAAATGCGAAAAATAGATTCTCGCTGTTTTTGCGTTTTACTCGCGAACCGTCCATCTTAGAGCGACGAGGGCGTCAGAAATTAATTCCTGGGATAATTTCCCTTTCAATACCGATGGAATTATCTATATCGCGCCATTAGTTTGGACACAGTTTGCGCCGAAAGCAGAAAATGCAGTGAAATAGCTATTTTGGTACACTTTTCCAAATTTTGAACGGCATAACTTATGAACCGTTCGAGATAGAGAAAATTCAATAGCACCGCTGAAGTCAGCGTAAAAAACTGCATTAGGATCCATAATCTTTACTAAATTGGAAGTGGTTGAGTTTTTTCGTCTAGCCAAAATTTTGTTCAAAATCGTAATTTTGAAACTAAAATCTTAAGTTCGCTCACTTATCTCGAAAACTAGGGCTCGAGTTGACATGAAACTTTCGCTATCTTACTAAAACGGCCGCGCTGATTACAAATTTGTACAGAACAAGTGTCTATCTCTAATGGTATCCGAGTAATGTTAAAGTTTCGATTTCATTTATAAGCAAAAAAATAAGCGAATTCAGACCTGTAGAGACATAAATGTACAACCTAGGTATATGAAATCATATATTATCTTGATGTACTCGTCGAGATCTATCTTTTGGTGGCGAGTTCACGCCTCTACGATAGACAGTTCAAAAGTTCAAGTTTTTTCTACCCTAAAGGTCTAAATTTTTTCGAAAAAAAAAATTGGATTTTTTGCTGGCGAGGTAGAGCATTCTAATATAGTCATGCTTATGGATTGGACTGCGCTGATTTAAAAAATGGTACTACTTTTTTCATAGAGCCTACGGGTTGGGCAGAAAATGCGAATAATAGATTCTCGCGGTTTTTCGCGTTTTACTCGCGAACCGTCCATCTTAGAGCGACGAGGGTATCAGAAATGATTTGCTGGGACAATTTCCCTTCCAATACCGTTGGAATTATCTATATCGCGCCATTAGTTTGGACACAGTTTGCGCCGAAAGTAGAAAATGCAGTGAAATAGCTATTTTGGTACATTTTTCCAACTTTTGAACGGCATAACTTATGAACCATTCGAGAAAATTCAATAGCACCGCTGAAGTCAGCGTAAGAAACTGCATTAGGGTCCATAATCTTCATTAAATTTGAAGTGGTTGAGTTTTTTCGACTAGCCAAAATTTTGTCCAAATTTTGAAACTAAAATTTTAAGTTCGCTCACTTAACTCGAAAACTAGGGCTCGAGTTGACATGAAACCTTCGCTATCTTACTAAATAATAATAATAATAATAATCATGATGATGATGATGATGATGATGATGATGATGATGATGATGTTGATGATGTTGATGATGTTGATGATGTTGATGATGTTGATGATGTTGATGATGTTGATGATGTTGATGATGTTGATGATGTTGATGATGTTGATGATGTTGATGATGTTGATGATGTTGATGATGTTGATGATGTTGATGATGTTGATGATGTTGAAGATGTTGATGATGTTGATGATGTTGATGATGTTGATGATGTTGATGATGTTGATGATGTTGATGATGTTGATGATGTTGATGATGTTGATGATGTTGATGATGTTGATGATGTTGATGATGTTGATGATGTTGATGATGTTGATGATGTTGATGATGTTGATGATGTTGATGATGTTGATGATGTTGATGATGTTGATGATGTTGATGATGTTGATGATGTTGATGATGTTGATGATGTTGATGATGTTGATGATGTTGATGATGTTGATGATGTTGATGATGTTGATGATGTTGATGATGTTGATGATGTTGATGATGTTGATGATGTTGATGATGTTGATGATGTTGATGATGTTGATGATGTTGATGATGTTGATGATGTTGATGATGTTGATGATGTTGATGATGTTGATGATGTTGATGATGTTGATGATGTTGATGATGTTGATGATGTTGATGATGTTGATGATGTTGATGATGTTGATGATGTTGATGATGTTGATGATGTTGATGATGTTGATGATGTTGATGATGTTGATGATGATGATGATGATGATGATGATGATGATGATGATGATGATGATGATGATGATGATGATGATGATGATGAGCAGGCCAGGAGATAACCTGCTACGGCACACGATGGCGAGCGGTACAGCCTGTAGCCAAGGCCCGAAGAAGTCGGAGCTGAAGATCAACGATGCCCACATTGGCATTGGGCCAAGCTGGCTGAAGCTATAAAAAGCAGATACCCATTCCCATGGAGCATAGAGTAAGGACAAGAAGATGCCGAGGCGGGCCAGGGCAGCAGGACCTGGATCGGAACCGTCGTGAGGATTTACCTGCAACAGAAAAAGACAACGCATTAGGACAACAACCAAGAATGACTCAAGGCCGCAACCAACAACGTCAAGCAGCACAAGCGGAGGAGGACGTTGCTAGAGTAAACGATACTCAGCCCACCCCAACGCAACATAGAGGAAGGCAGAGAACCATTTAGACCGAGGAAATGAACAAGTTTATGGTTTACTGTTACTATAAAATTACAAGAGCAGAGACGGTGAGGGTACCTTACAGCGTTGAAATGCGCAGATTATTTATCGAAAGGTTCCCTGAAATGGGAAACAGGACGGTTCAGAACCTCTTAGATCAAAGGAGGTCAATATTCGTAAATAGGAGGATACCAGATGAGGAGCTTCAGCGAATTAAAGAAGAGGTCGAGGTTGAATTAGGGCTTAGGAATGTACATGCTGACCCACAAGAGCGTCTGGAAGATGATGCTCAACTGGAACAGGGCGACTTGCCTCTATTGGAGGAGTTTAGAACGGCCCATCTTATGTTTCACGAGATGGATCCACTCTCGAGGCCGAGGTTGCCTAGACTTGTACCTAAGAAGGACACACGGGAGCTGGTACAAAAGGTGAATGAAGTAATTGCCAGTGAGATTGAGACAAACAGTACAGTACAAATGACCCATGGTCTCATGTATGTGGGAGCCTACACTGTTCTGGTGGCAAATGGGCAGAACATAAAACTGGAAGCATCGGATAGACCAAGGACCGAGAGGGGAAAGCCAGCATGGGAAAAGCGAATCATGACAAAAATAGACCAACTGAGGAAATCTATCGGCATATTGACCCAATATACGAAAGCAAACCCTAGTGGGCGTGTGATTAGGATTGCAGAGTCACTGATCAAGAAACATCGATCAGAAGACAACCCGACGGAAAAGGAGATTTTTGATTTACTGAAGCAGAAACTGACCGCACTATCAAAAAGACTGAGAAGATACCGCACCAGCAACGCACGCAGACAGCAAAACAAACAATTTGCCGAAAATCAGGCAATCTTCTATAGGAACCTCGGAGGGAACCGCACTGAAAATGAACCGGAGGGACAGAATGCGGTGCCAACAGCGGAGCAGATTGCTGGATTCTGGTCTGGCATATGGAATAACCCAGTGGAACACAAGCAGGGTAGATGGTATAACAAAATTAGAGCCCAAATGCCCGAAATTGAACCTATGGAAGAATGGAGAGTGAGTGAGAAGGATATTACACGGGCAGTTCGTAAAGCTCATAATTGGCGGGCACCGGGACCGGACGGTCTGCACAACTACTGGCTAAAAAACTTCACGGCGACACATAAGCATCTGGCAAGAGAGTTCACCCGACTCTTGGAACATCCCGAGGCAACACCCGGATTTCTCACTGAGGGGGTAACATACCTTATCCCGAAAACAGATGCCTATTCAGAAGACCCAGCAAAATATCGACCAATTACATGTTTACCAACCACCTACAAGCTACTTACTTCCATCTTGGCCCAGAAGATATATCAACACCTGGAAACGAATAGATTGCTGGATGAAGAACAGAAGGGGTGCAGAAAGGAATCACGGGGGTGCAAAGACCAACTAACTGTGGACGCAATAGTAACTAGGCATGCCCTACGTCATAAAGAACAGCTGCACACAGCATATATAGACTACCAAAAAGCGTACGATTCTGTCCCGCACTCGTGGCTGGTGGAGATCTTGCGTTTGTACAGGATTGATGACCACATCACGGAATTCCTGGTTCGGATTATGACGGCATGGAGAACGCAACTAGTCCTAAAAACACCAAATAACACAATCGACACAGGAAAGCTTCCAATAAGCAGAGGAATTTTTCAAGGAGACGCGCTCAGTCCAATATGGTTCTGTTTGGCTCTGAAACCGCTTACCGCATTCCTCAACGCACAGAAGAAGGGATACGTGATTCACCCAGCCCTAACACAAATAAGTCACTTGTGGTACATGGACGATCTTAAACTGTATGCAAGGAAAGAGAGTCATCTGAAGTCACTACTAGACTGCGTACTAGAGTTCAGTAACGACATATGCATGACCTTTGGCCTGGACAAATGTAGAACGAATTCCATGATAAGGGGCAAATGGACTCAGCACGCAGGATACCAGATGGAGGGCAACAAGGGCGTGATAGAAGCGATGACGAGTGAGGAAAACTACAAATACCTCGGATATATGCAGTCGAGGGGCATTGATCAGAAGACAGCCAAGAATAACCTTAGAAACACATACTTCCGGAGGATACGAAATGTATTGAAATCACATCTCTCAGCCCGGAATACAGCGACTGCTGTGAATGCGTATGCCATGTCAGCCCTCACCTACAGTTTTGGAATAATCCATTGGACAGACACAGAACTAGAAGACCTAAACATAAAAACACGCAGAGTTTAGAAAGTACCGGGCACATCATCCGAAGAGCGCTCTGGAAAGGTTCCACCTACCAAGAAAGATGGGAGGCAGAGGAATACCATGCGCAAAATTACGACATTACACACAGGTCCATAACCTGCGTAAATATTTCCTGGAAAAGGCTCAAAATAACCAGCTTTACAGCGCCATCGCCAGAGAAGATAGAGACGCAACTTCACTACATCTGGCGGACCGTTCATACGACCCTCTAACAAAAACGCCCGGAGTAAACCAGTGGATGGAACGATGGAAGGAAAAGGCACTGCATGGCCGATACAGAGCCACGATAGAGGGAGAATACATGGATATGACAGCGTCACTCCGATGGTTATGCACCGGCAACCTGTTCAGGGAGACGGAGGGATTTCTGTGTGCCATCCAAGATCAGGTGATACCTACCAGGGCCTATAGAAGGCGCATCCTAAAGCAGACAGTAGAAAACGTCAAATGCCGTCTCTGCAACACTAAGGAAGAAAGCCTGGACCACCTTATGGGCGGATGTAGTGTCTTGGCGCCCAAGGACTATCTCGATAGGCACAACTATGTGGCGAAGATCATCCACCAGAAACTGATCGAAAAGTACATACCCAATCGGGCCGATAGTGCACCATACTATGCATACGAACCAGGACTGGTGGAAGAAAATAATGACGTAAAATTGTACTGGAACAGGAAGATTATCACCGACAGAACGATACCGAATAATATCCCAGACATTGTACTTACGCTCAAAACAAAGAAGCAAGCTTACATAATCGATATAGCTGTACCTCTGGCAGCAAACACTGAAAACACCTACAGTGAAAAAATTACCAAATACTTACCGCTAGCTGACGAGGTTAAACAGATGTGGGGACTGGATTCTGTGGTTGTTGTGCCTGTGGTTCTTGGAACTACGGGTGAAATACCGAAGAAGTTGCGCACCAGCCTGAAAACACTAGATCTAGAAGAATGGCTATACATACCTATGCAGAAGGCAGTCATTTTGAAGACCTGCAGCATCATCCGGCGGGTCCTAGGGGAAGGAGCAGCAATAGAAGAACACAACAACAATGGACCCTAAGAAGATTAATATTAAGCAACATTATTAACTCATTTAATTTTCTATTTCATATACTTACTTATACTGACACGCTGTACTGTACTTTCTTTGTATCTGTAAAATAAAGCTAATCCACAGAGCCAGTCACGGTTGCATTTTTCGCCCCGTGACATGGTAAATGTTTCCCAGCCCATCAGGCTGAGGAAGTGCAACAACTCCTGATCATAATAATAATAATAATAATAATAATAATAATAATAATAATAATAATAATAATAATAATAATAATAATAATAATAATAATAATAATAATAATAATAATAATAATAATAATAATAATAATAATAATAATAATAATAATAATAATAATAATAATAATAATAATAATAATAATAATAATAATAATAATAATATAACCATACAAGACCAGGTTGTGCCTACAAGATCGTACCGAAGGCGGATCCTGAATCAACAGCTTGACAATATAAAATGCCGTCTATGCAACGAGAAGGAGGAGTCCCTCGATCACATCTTGGGTGGGTGCGCTACGCTGGCACCCAAATGGTACCTGGAACGCCACAACGCGGTAGCGAAAATCCTCCACCAAACCCTGCTCAACAAGCACATGCCCGATCGGCGAACGGAACTCCCATACTTCGAGTATACACCGCAACCGGTAATGGAGGATAACCAGGTGAGGCTATACTGGAACAGAAAAATAATGACAGACAGACCGATTCCAAACAACATACCAGATATAGTACTCACCTTAAAGGCTGAAAGAAAAACTTACCTTATTGACATAGCGGTCCCCTTACCCAGCAATATGGAGAAAGCACATGCGGAGAAGATCAGTAAATACCTCCCCTTAGCGGACGAAATCAAAAATATGTGGGACATGGAATCCGTTGTTATCGTACCCGTGGTGATCGGAGCGTCTGGCGAGGTGGCTACCAAACTACACAAAGCGATTCGGACACTGGATCTTAAAGAGGGGCTCTACATCCCGATGCAGAAAGCCGTGTTGCTGCAAACCTGCTCCATTGTGCGCCGAGTCCTCAGCGGAAACCATCAACCGGAGCCGTGACGCTAGCAAAAAGAAGACCAACCGGAGGGGAGGTACCTATAAGAAGAGACTCCCCTCCAATGATACTTAAAGAAAGTAAGTTACTAGCAACACACAAAATACTTACCACTGACAATATCCTCTCTCTCTCCCTCTCCAACTTGCCAAGTCCGGTTGATGACTGGAACCATTGAAGCCGCCCCAAGCCAGGATGTCGGGCAGCTTCCAACGTCGTGCCAGCATCTCCAACGTCGCTCGAGGCAGCGGACCCACACCGCAGTCAACCAACCCAGGACCAGGAACCCTTATAGTCTTTGTTATTAACATTATTGTAATTAATAAACAATAAAAACAACCACAGAGCTCAAACTGTTGGCCCCTAAGGCCCCAGCTGAGTAAATGTTCCCCTGGCACTTGCCGCCAGTGGAGTGCACCGAAAGGGTTAACTCTGTTTCATAATAATAATAATAATAATAATAATAATAATAATAATAATAATAATAATAATAATAATAATAATAATAATAATAATAATAATAATAATAATAATAATAATAATAATAATAATAATAATAATAATAATAATAATAATAATAATAATAATAATAATAATAATAAAAAGTCAGGCCAGTCAGATGACTGCTACGGCACTCAGAGGCGAAGCCGTACTGCCTGTAGCCAAGGGGCCGAACCCCTACGCCCCAGGAGGCCGAAGCCGCTGATTCCCCAAAGAGGCGGTCTAATGAAGAATCAGCGCCCGTCCTGAAGGGCTAACACACCCGGAGGATGGCAATAACCGTGTTCCTGCAAGAAGACATGGTAGGGCTGCCCACAACGCGTCCAACTCGGATGGGACGCATGGGACAATTGGGCGCAGCCAAGAAAATACGGAGTCCCGCTCGGATATGGATTCCGTGAGATCGACGTGGACACCTCAAATGTGTGAAGACTTAATGTCATGCTACAATATAAGCGACCCTAATAAGCGAGGATACATGAAAAGACTCCATACCCTATGGGTCGAACTACACCCTGACCAAGCCAACTACACAGCGCAGAACCTGCGAGACCAAGTGGGAGCATTAAAGAAAAGGGGGTTCACCATCAACCAACACGCACAAGAAGAAAACCCCCAGCCCGAGAACGAACAGGGTCAACCACCACCAGAGAATGCCCAGAATCCACCTGAAAATAACCTGGAAAATATATTTTATACTCACCTGCAAACAGCCGGTACACAAAACCGCAAACGCATTGTACACTTCAAGATGCCAGTACCACCTCAGACTCTGAAAGGCGTAAATAGCATATTAGAACAGCATTTACCTGACGAATGCGACTTATGGTCTCTCAATAGCGCGGTCTACGCGGCCGCGAGAACCGCGATCCCTAGAAGAGACAAAGAACAAAATAAGTACAAAAAGAAACAACAAGAGAGGTTAAAACAAATTGAGGGAAAAATAAATATCTGGAGGAGGAAAGCGTCTCATATTGAGTCACTATATCATTACATCAGCCAGCGGCTGCGATTTACCAAAAACATAGCAAAAATTGCAAGAGACCTGAAAACAAGACACCACACTCTCAACATCAACATTCTGAAACTTCTAAAGGAACAGGCACTGGATAAACTAAGATCACTGAAAGTAATCCGACGAAAAATATCATCACAGATAAAACGCCACGAGGAAAATAGAACATTTTCCACAACACCAGCCAGATTCTTAAAACAAGCAGAAGCTCAAAGTAAACACCCCCCTATTAAGGACATCGAAAAGTTTTGGAGGCAACTTTATGGGGAATCGTCGGACTTCAATCCGAATAATCCTGCAATTGAGCTCTTCGTGACTACAGCAAAGCGCCTTGTGGTGGATGACTCTGAGATGGAAGATGTCGATGAGAGGGAAGTAGCCAAGGCCTTGGGGGGAATGCGGAACTACTCAGCTCCCGGCCCAGATGCTGTCAACGCCTACTGGTGGAAGAAATTAACATGCACCCATAAACATCTTGCACGCATATTCTCAGCATACCTGCGAAACCCATGTGACATTCCAGGCTGGATAGCGGAAGGACGCACAATCCTTTTGTACAAGAAGGGAAACCCTGAGCAACCTGAAAACTACCGACCCATCACATGCTTAAATATAGTATATAAGATACTTACCACAATTCTGCACAGACGAATACTGCAGAGAATCCAACCCATCTGGGAACACATATATGAACAACGTGGCACGAAAAAGGGTGCTGCGGGTGTCCGTGAGAACCTCTTGATTGACCGCTCAGTTTACCAGGATGCCAAATACTATAAGAGGAACTTATCAATAGCATGGATCGACTACAGAAAGGCCTTCGACTGCACATCACACAAACTGATCATTTACCTCCTTGAAAAGATGAACGTACCAACTTCTATCACGTCAGCTCTAACAGTGCTAATGTCCCTATGGCAAACAAGGGTATACCTGAGAACCGAAGGAAGAGAGCACAGAACAGATCTCATACCTTACCGACGCGGCGTATTTCAAGGAGACTCCCTAAGCCCGCTTCTCTTCTGTATTTCACTGCTCCCACTGTCCCTGCTCCTAAGGCTAGGTCCAGGATACAAAGCTGGACCTCCGAACAACAGAAAACACAAGATAACGCACCTGTTCTATGTTGATGACCTCAAAATCTATGCCCAGTCAGAAAAGGACATCAGAACTGCCCTTGAAACGGTACGCAGCTATTCTGCGGACATAAAAATGGAATTTGGGATAGACAAGTGCGCATACCACACCATCATTAGAGGAAGAAGTGGGGGACGGAATGAGGACATAGATCTGGCGGATGGAACTGCTATCCAGCACTTGGGTGCAGACAGAGAATATACTTACCTCGGGGTTCCTCAAAGAGCCATGCATGCTGAGGATGACCTAAAAGCAAAGATCGAAGACACATACGCAAGTACTCTGTCAAAGATATGGGGTTCAGAGCTGTCAGGATACAACAAGTGCGCGGCAACCAACTGCCTGGCTGTTCCACTGGTCACGCACACCTTTGGGGCCATCAAGTGGAAGGGATCTGAAATCAAGAAACTGGACAGAGTTACCCGAAAACTTATGACGAAACATCGAAGTCTACATCCAAATGCATCGGTTCCAAGACTTTACATGAAAAGATGTGATGGTGGTAGAGGGCTTGTATCACTTGAAGATCTACACAGAAGGTTGATCATAACCACTGCTTGCAAGATCCAAACATCAACGGACCCGCTATTGCAGCTCGTCGCCACTCACGAGCAGAGGGACAACGGAGCATTCCTATACAAGGCCGCGGAGAGATGCGCCGAGGAGCTGGGAGTGCCGCTCAAACTAGGCCAGCGAGCAAGCGGCGAGCTTCTACGGTCCACCCCTGCCGAAAGGAAAACCCTCCTGAAAACAAAAACCTTACAACTAAGGCAACAAACACACAGGGAAAAGTCAATGCACGGTGTATATTTTCGAAACATGGACGAACAACAGCTACCAAGGAGCCTCACCTTTGGTTTTCTGAGATCTGTGACTCTCCGATCGGAAACTGAAGGATATATTATGGCAGTGCAGGATGGAGTATTTCACTCTCTAGCATATCGGCAAAGAGTAATGCAGATGCCGACGATTGATATTAGATGCAGAGCGTGTAGATCTGCCGACGAAACAACCATGCATCTACTAGCAGCTTGTAGAGTCTACGCGAGGTCACTTTACATCCAACGGCATAACTCCGCCTTGAAAGTCCTCTATTATATGCTCCGGCATCAGTATGGCATAGACCCGGAGCAGAGACCACCTTATTCGAACGAGGACATCCCATCTTCGGTCTCAAACGACCGATGCAAAATCCTGTGGGACTTTGCCTTTTCTACCACGGCTGAGGTTCGCTCCAACCGACCCGACATGGTGCTTTTCGACCATCAGGCGAAGAAGATGTGGCTCATTGAGATGTCGTGTCCGGCTGAGAACAGAATACTGGAAAAATATGAGGAAAAAGAGAGCAAGTACCGCCCGCTTATATATCAACTCACCAGAACATACCCACGATTTTCCATTTCCCTTCTACAAGTAATAATCGGTGTAATGGGCGGAGTGCATCCAAACCTACTCCAACAAATGCAGCTGCTAAACATCTCCGAAAGGAAAGCAGGTGGTGTGGCAGCAGGAATGCAAAAGGCAGTCATTTTGGGGTCGCTACACATTCTTCGATCACACGAAGCTGGCCACCCACGACCATAGGGCCAGCAAATCCACTTCCTCCCATCGCCTTCGGTCGACGAGGAAGAGGACACACCAGCGGGGACGAGCAATCGCGAGCTGCTCGCTCCCGCTACAACTCACCGAACAAGGAGATGAATTTTTTTGTTCTACATTAAGATTTACCCACTCATTTAATAAAGAAACCCACCTACCATCCTGCTCCTTGGGTCCCGAGGTTCCCTGGCTCTCTGGGCCCATCGCCCAGTTTACTGGGTGGCGGGTGTGGGGGACTGGAGGCTTCGGGGGGTTGACGGAAGGGTTGTCAAAAAAATAAATATAATAATAATAATAATAATAATAATAATAATAATAATAATAATAATAATAATAATAATAATAATAATAATAATAATAATAATAATAATAATAATAATAATAATAATAATAATAATAATAATAATAATAATAATAATAATAATAATAATAATAATAATAATAATAATAATAATAATAATAATAATAATAATAATAATAATAATAATAAGTGCAGAATACACGCAATGGAGAAAGGGAAGTGGAGGCAAATAGAAGGACAAGAAATAGAACACAATGAAAGAAAGATTGAAGGAATGTTAAAGGAAGAAGAATATAAATATTTAGGATACATGCAAGCACGAGGGATACAACACAAGCAGGCTAAACAGGATCTTACAAACAAATTCAAGAAGCGAATCAAACTAATTCTGAAAACCGAACTAAACAGCAAGAACAAAACAAACGCCATAAACACCTACGCTATTCCAACTCTAACATATAGCTTTGGCATCTTAAACTGGACTAACACTGAGTTAGAAGACTTAAACAGAAAAATGCGCGTCATGTCAACAAGCTACCGCATGCACCACCCAAAAAGTGCCATAGAGAGATTTCACCTACCTCGTAACAAAGGAGGAAGAGGAATACTAAATGTTACGCAACTACACCATAGACAAATATTACAACTTAGAAAATACTTCTCTGACAATGAACACAAAGGAAAACTTATCACAATGATAAATGAAACAGGACTGAAGGGAACAGCTCTAGAGGAGAAAAACCAAATAATTGAAGAACAGATTGAGAACATTATAAGCAAGTGGAAAGGAAAAGCACTCCACGGAAGATATCCGACAACAATATCTAGCATGGAAATAGATACTGAAGCATCAATTCAATGGCTGAAAGACGGACAACTCTTCCCGGAAACTGAAGGTCTAATGGTAGCCACTCAAGACCAAGTTATAGCAACCAAATATTACCGGAAGAGAATAATTGGTGAAGACATCGACGACAAGTGCAGACTATGCAAAAGACAGATCGAAACTATAGATCATATAACTGGAGCCTGTGAATTCCTGGCCCCAACAGACTATACCAAACGACATGATATGGTTGCGAGAATAATACACCAAGAAATTGTCTCAAATTATCAAAAGCAGCATACAGAAAAGACTCCATACTACAAATACCAGCCGGATAATGTCGTTGAAAATGAGAAATATAAATTGTACTGGGCACGACCAATTAGCACCGACAAACCTGTTAAGCACAACATACCAGACATTGTATTACAGGATAAAGATACTAACACCACATTTATAATCGACATTGCCATACCTAACACTGCCAACCTAAAAAAGAAATACGACGAGAAAATTACAAAATATCTACCCTTATCAATGGAAATTCAACAGATGTGGAAGCAGGATAAGGTGATAATAGTTCCAATTATTATTGCCAACACCGGAGAAATTCCTAAAACGCTGAAGACAAGTCTCGACAAACTATCACTCCCATACAGCATCCACAAATATATGCAAAAATGCACAATTCTTGAAACATGTTCTATAATCAGAAAGGTAATCTCAAATATCTGAAACACTGTACTGATGTTAATATACATATATCTATTGTATTTATTATGTTTTTTTAGGTATTTACTATGTTTGCTATTACTATATATTTACTATGTTAAAGCAGGTTTATTTGTAAATAAAAAAAATAAAGTAGCTATGCCGTCCGAGCCTAATCCGTTGGTATTTAAAACCCCGGATAGGTGAATTTCCCTCTCACGAGGAGAAATGTCGAATTCGGAAATAATAATAATAATAATAATAATAATAATAATAATAATAATAATAATAATAATAATAATAATAATAATAATAATAATAATAATAATAATAATAATAATAATAATAATAATAATAATAATAATAATAATAATAATAATAATAATAATTGACTGACATTTACCCAAATATACTCTTTCTAAAACCAGGTTCATACCGAAAAATAAAACAAATATAATATACATATATAATTTCATCACGTAACCACTTTAACCATTCCAAGTATTACTTACAATTAGCGTAGTTGAACCCGGGTCCGCCATTTCGTTCATTACGCAGAAATTATGAGTCGCTACACATTCTTCGATCACACGAAGCTGGCCACCCACGACCATAGGGCCAGCAAATCCACTTCCTCCCATCGCCTTCGGTCGACGAGGAAGAGGACACACCAGCGGGGACGAGCAATCGCGAGCTGCTCGCTCCCGCTACAACTCACCGAACAAGGAGATGAATTTTTTTGTTCTACATTAAGATTTACCCACTCATTTAATAAAGAAACCCACCTACCATCCTGCTCCTTGGGTCCCGAGGTTCCCTGGCTCTCTGGGCCCATCGCCCAGTTTACTGGGTGGCGGGTGTGGGGGACTGGAAGCTTCGGGGGGGTTGACGGAATAGTTGTCAAAAAAAAAAATAAAAAATAAAAAAAAAATAATAATAATAATAATAATAATAATAATAATAATAATAATAATAATAATAATAATAATAATAATAATAATAATAATAATAATAATAATAATAATAATAATAATAATAATAATAATAATAATAATAATAATAATAATAATAATTAGTTCGCTCACTTATCTCAAAAACTAGGGCTCGAGTTGACATGAAACCTTCGCTATCTTACTAAAACGGCCGCGCTGATTACAAATTTGTACAGTACAAGTGTCTGTCTCTAACAGTCCCCGAGTAATGTTAAAATTTCGATTTTATTTATTAGCAAAAAATAAGCGAATTCAGAGCTGCAGAGACATAAAGGTACAACCTAGGTATATCAAATCATATATTATTTTGATGTACTCGTCGAGATCTATCTATTGGTGGCAAGTTCACGCCTCTACGACAAACACTTCAAAAGTTCGATTTTTTCTACCCCAAAGGTCTAAATTTTTTCGAAAAAAAAAATTGGATTTTTTCTTGCGAGATAGAGCATTCTAATGTAGTCATGTTCGCACCTCGTGAAATAGCTATTTTGGTACATTTTTCCAACTTTTGAACGGCATAACTTCTGAACCGTTCGACATAGATAAAATTCAATAGCACCGCTGAAGTCAGCGTAAAAAACTGCATTAGGGACCATAATCTTCATTAAATTGGAAGCGGTTGAGTTTTTTTGACTGGCCAAAATTTTGTTAAAAATCGCAATTTTGAAACTAAAATTTTTAGTTTGCTCACCTATCTCGTAAACTAGGGCTCGAGTTGACATGAAACCTTCGCTATCTTACTAAAACGGCCGCGCTGATTACAAATTTGTACAGAACAGGTGTTCTAATAGTTTCCGAGTAATGTTAAAATTTCTATTTCATTTATAAGCAAAAAATGAGCGAATTCAGAGCTGTAGAGACATAAAGGTACAACCTAGGTATATAATAATAATAATAATAATAATAATAATAATAATAATAATAATAATAATAATAATAATAATAATAATAATAATAATAATAATAATAATAATAATAATAATAATAATAATAATAATAATAATAATAATAATAATAATAATAATAATAATAATAATAATAATAATAATAATAATAATAATAATAATAATAATAATAATAATAATAATAATAATTTTTTTTTTTTATTTAGAGGAGGGGAAATCCATTTACAGACGCTGTGCCGGACTCATACCTCCAGGTATCCTACCAACTAAAACCCCTCCTCTTTTCGGACAAATTCTCTACCCCCGGAAAAGCCTGATAAGGTTATTACTTCAGGGGTAGTTGCCCCATAGTTTGCTAATCAGCTTCCTCGCGCCTTGTTAACCGTTGCTCTTGTAACTTTTTCCTTAAAATACTTTCAACATACTTTTCTATCGTCCTCCAATTCTGCTCACTCTCCACCATCTTCTCTACAACATTTTCAGGTGTTATCTCTCCAATCTCTCTTCTTGTGTTCTCTCTTTCTAGATTCCATCTGTTGCAGTAAAATACGGTGTGTTCAGCGTCGTCCTTGTCAGCATCCCCGTATTGACAATCAGCAAATTCCGTCTTTCTCATCTTTTGAAGATAGCTGTTGAAGCATCCATGACCAGACAGCATCTGTGTCAGGAAATAGTTAACCTCTCCGTGGCCCCTGTTTATCCATAGGTTTATGTCCTTTATCAGACGAGCTGTCCACCGTCCCCTAGGTTCGTTCATCCACCTGTCTTGCCATTCCTGCACTGTCCTCTGCCTTTGCTGTTTGTTTTTTGTGTCGTAACTCCTCTTTCTTTCCGCCGCTAATAGGTCAACGGGGATTACCGATGCGATAACCATTACCGCTGGTCCGGACACGGTTCTGTATGAGCTGGCTATTCGGAGCGCCCCTCTTCTTTGTACCTTAAGCATTAGGTTTTTAGTATTCTTACATATTTTATTGGAGTATATTTCGCTGCCATATAATAATATCGAGTTGGTGATGGACATTAATACCTTCCTTTTTGTTGCAGATGGACCCCCGACATTCGCCATCAACCTACTCAGACTTGCCACCACGGAATCGGCCTTGGCGCACTGCCGCTCGACATGCTCTCGGAAGCGAAGGCGACTGTCAACCACGATTCCCAAGTACGTGATGCACTTAGTAGTCTGGATTGTTTTATCTGCGATCTGCAGATTAATCTCGAGCGGTATACGTTTACAGGTAAGTAGCACAATCTCTGTTTTTTCCGTGGCCAGTTCCAGTCCTTTTTCCGACATCCAACTTATTATGCGTCGCATCGTTTGGTTTATCTTCAACTGTACGCTATGCATGTCTCTCCCCTGTACAACAACTGCGCTATCGTCCGCAAATCCCATGATCACCACTCCCTCCGGAAGAAGTAAGCGGAATATTCCGTCATAATCGACGTTCCATATATCCGGCCCAAGTATCGATCCTTGTGTAGCGCCGGAAGTCAAGTCTCTTTCTCGTTTTCCTTGTGTGGTGTTGTATATAAGCTTCCTATTCTGCAAGTAGCTATTCAGCACCCGAAGCAGATATGCCGGAACCTTAAACCGCGATTCCAATTCCTCCAGGATATCATGCCATCTGGCCGATCCAAATGCGTTTTTTACATCGAGCGCTATCAGAGCCACCACCGGTCTTGAGTGTCTATTGCCTTGTTGAGTAATAATAATAATAATAATAATAATAATAATAATAATAATTAGTTCGCTCACTTATCTCAAAAACTAGGGCTCGAGTTGACATGAAACCTTCGCTATCTTACTAAAACGGCCGCGCTGATTACAAATTTGTACAGTACAAGTGTCTGTCTCTAACAGTCCCCGAGTAATGTTAAAATTTCGATTTTATTTATTAGCAAAAAATAAGCGAATTCAGAGCTGCAGAGACATAAAGGTACAACCTAGGTATATCAAATCATATATTATTTTGATGTACTCGTCGAGATCTATCTATTGGTGGCAAGTTTACGCCTCTACGACAAACACTTCAAAAGTTCGATTTTTTCTACCCCAAAGGTCTAAATTTTTTCGAAAAAAAAAATTGGATTTTTTCTTGCGAGATAGAGCATTCTAATGTAGTCATGTTCGCACCTCGTGAAATAGCTATTTTGGTACATTTTTCCAACTTTTGAACGGCATAACTTCTGAACCGTTCGACATAGATAAAATTCAATAGCACCGCTGAAGTCAGCGTAAAAAACTGCATTAGGGACCATAATCTTCATTAAATTGGAAGCGGTTGAGTTTTTTTGACTGGCCAAAATTTTGTTAAAAATCGCAATTTTGAAACTAAAATTTTTAGTTTGCTCACCTATCTCGTAAACTAGGGCTCGAGTTGACATGAAACCTTCGCTATCTTACTAAAACGGCCGCGCTGATTACAAATTTGTACAGAACAGGTGTTCTAATAGTTTCCGAGTAATGTTAAAATTTCTATTTCATTTATAAGCAAAAAATGAGCGAATTCAGAGCTGTAGAGACATAAAGGTACAACCTAGGTATATAATAATAATAATAATAATAATAATAATAATAATAATAATAATAATAATAATAATAATAATAATAATAATAATAATAATAATAATAATAATAATAATAATAATAATAATAATAATAATAATAATAATAATAATAATAATAATAATAATAATAATAATAATAATAATAATAATAATAATAATAATAATAATAATAATTTTTTTTTTTATTTAGAGGAGGGGAAATCCATTTACAGACGCTGTGCCGGACTCATACCTCCAGGTATCCTACCAACTAAAACCCCTCCTCTTTTCGGACAAATTCTCTACCCCCGGAAAAGCCTGATAAGGTTATTACTTCAGGGGTAGTTGCCCCATAGTTTGCTAATCAGCTTCCTCGCGCCTTGTTAACCGTTGCTCTTGTAACTTTTTCCTTAAAATACTTTCAACATACTTTTCTATCGTCCTCCAATTCTGCTCATTCTCCACCATCTTCTCTACAACATTTTCAGGTGTTATCTCTCCAATCTCTCTTCTTGTGTTCTCTCTTTCTAGATTCCATCTGTTGCAGTAAAATACGGTGTGTTCAGCGTCGTCCTTGTCAGCATCCCCGTATTGACAATCAGCAAATTCCGTCTTTCTCATCTTTTGAAGATAGCTGTTGAAGCATCCATGACCAGACAGCATCTGTGTCAGGAAATAGTTAACCTCTCCGTGGCCCCTGTTTATCCATAGGTTTATGTCCTTTATCAGACGAGCTGTCCACCGTCCCCTAGGTTCGTTCATCCACCTGTCTTGCCATTCCTGCACTGTCCTCTGCCTTTGCTGTTTGTTTTTTGTGTCGTAACTCCTCTTTCTTTCCGCCGCTAATAGGTCAACGGGGATTACCGATGCGATAACCATTACCGCTGGTCCGGACACGGTTCTGTATGAGCTGGCTATTCGGAGCGCCCCTCTTCTTTGTACCTTAAGCATTAGGTTTTTAGTATTCTTACATATTTTATTGGAGTATATTTCGCTGCCATATAATAATATCGAGTTGGTGATGGACATTAATACCTTCCTTTTTGTTGCAGATGGACCCCCGACATTCGCCATCAACCTACTCAGACTTGCCACCACGGAATCGGCCTTGGCGCACTGCCGCTCGACATGCTCTCGGAAGCGAAGGCGACTGTCAACCACGATTCCCAAGTACGTGATGCACTTAGTAGTCTGGATTGTTTTATCTGCGATCTGCAGATTAATCTCGAGCGGTATACGTTTACAGGTAAGTAGCACAATCTCTGTTTTTTCCGTGGCCAGTTCCAGTCCTTTTTCCGACATCCAACTTATTATGCGTCGCATCGTTTGGTTTATCTTCAACTGTACGCTATGCATGTCTCTCCCCTGTACAACAACTGCGCTATCGTCCGCAAATCCCATGATCACCACTCCCTCCGGAAGAAGTAAGCGGAATATTCCGTCATAATCGACGTTCCATATATCCGGCCCAAGTATCGATCCTTGTGTAGCGCCGGAAGTCAAGTCTCTTTCTCGTTTTCCTTGTGTGGTGTTGTATATAAGCTTCCTATTCTGCAAGTAGCTATTCAGCACCCGAAGCAGATATGCCGGAACCTTAAACCGCGATTCCAATTCCTCCAGGATATCATGCCATCTGGCCGATCCAAATGCGTTTTTTACATCGAGCGCTATCAGAGCCACCACCGGTCTTGAGTGTCTATTGCCTTGTTGAGTAATAATAATAATAATAATAATAATAATAATAATAATAATAATAATAATAATAATAATAATAATAATAATAATAATAATAATAATAATAATAATAATAATAATAATAATAATAATAATAATAATAATAATAATAATAATAATAATAATAATAATAATAATAATAATAATAATAATAATAATAATAATAATAATAATAATAATAATAATAATAATAATAATAATAATAATAATAATAATAATAATAATAATAATAATAATAATAATAATAATAATAATAATAATAATAATAATAATAATAATAATAATAATAATAATAATAATAATAATAATAATAATAATAATAATAATAATAATAATAATAATAATAATAATAATAATAATAATAATAATAATAATAATAATAATAATAATAATAATAATAATAATACTTCATACTTGCGCCATCGTCAGAAGAGCCATCGGCGACTAGCTGCTGCATGCTTCTATATTTGTACGCTACTTTGTAAATTTGTATTTTATAAATAAAGAGTTACCACAGAGCTCAAACTGTTGGCCCTTTAGGCCCCAGTTGAGTGAATGATCCCCTGGCACTTGCCGCCAGAGGAGTGTACCGCAAGGACTAAGTCTATCATAATAATAATAATAATAATAATAATAATAATAATAATAATAATAATAATAATAATAATAATAATAATAATAATAATAATAATAATAATAATAATAATAATAATAATAATAATAATAATAATAATAATAATAATAATAATAATAATAATAATAATCAGGCCAGTCAGAATGACTGCTACGGCACTCAGAGGCGAAGCCGTACTGCCTGTAGCCACGGGGCCGAACTCCCACGCCCCAGGAGGCCGAAGCCGCTGATTCCCCGAAGAGGCGGTCTAATGAAGAATCAGCGCCCGTCCTGAAGGGCTAACACACCCGGAGGATGGCAATAACCGTGTTCCTGCAAGAAGACATGGTAGGGCTGCCCACAACGCGTCCAACTCGGATGGGACGCATGGGACAGTTGGGCGCAGCCAAGAAAATACGGAGTCCCGCTCCGAAACGGATTCCGTGAGATCGACATGGACATCTGAAATGTGTAAAGATTTAATGTCATGTTACAACCTAAGTGACCCCAACAAACGAGGGTATATGAAGAGACTACATACCCTCTGGATCGAATTACACCCAGATCAATCAGATTACTCAGCGCAAAATCTACGGGATCAGGTGGCAGCATTGAAGAGGAGAGGCTTCGATGCCACCCCAACACCACCCCAAACGCAGACAGCAGCGGAGGTGATGAACATTCCACCACAACTTGATGATAACGTAGAGAATAGATTCTACACGCACCTACAGACAGCTGGAACCCACGACCGCAAACGCACCGTGCACTTCAGGAATCCAATACCACCTCATATCCTGAAGGCAGTCAACGATGTGGTCGAACGACATTTACCTGCAGAATGCGACCTATGGACACTCGATAGCGCGGTATACGCTGCCGCCAAAACTGCAACACCTGAAAGAGACAAAGAAAAATGCAAATACATAGAAAAACAACAAAATAGGTTGAAACAAATAGAGGGAAAAATAAAAATGTGGAGAAGAAAAGCATCACAGGTGGAGTCACTCACTTACCATATCACACGAGGACTGCGCTTCACCAGGAATATAGCAAACATCGCTAAAGACTTGAAAACCAGACACCACACCCTAAACAAGAATGTCCTAATATTGCTAAAAGAACAAGCGCTGGACAAGCTGAGATCACTCAAAGCGATCCGGCGCAAAATAACGACACAGATAACCCGACATAAACAAAATCGAACGTTCTCCGTTACTCCCGCTAGATTTCTACGAAACACAGAAGCCCAGAGTAAACACCCGCCAATTAATGAGACCGAACGTTTCTGGAAAGAACTTTATGGAGAATCATCGACCTTTGAACCCAGTAACGTGGGTATTCGGCTATTTGAAACGACCGCGCGTCGACTGGTGGGAGATGGATGTGAGACGAGAGATATTAAGGAACAAGAAGTGTCCGAGGTCCTAAAGGACATGCGAAGCCACGCAGCTCCTGGCCCAGACGCCATAAACGCCTTCTGGTGGAAAAAGATGACCTGCACGCATAAACACCTTGCACGAATATTTACATCATATTTGAGAAACCCACACGAGATCCCGACCTGGATTGCGGAAGGACGAACTATCCTTCTGTACAAAAAAGGAGATCCCGAGCAACCAGAAAACTATAGACCAATAACATGCCTTAATATAGTGTACAAGATTCTCACAACGATCCTTCACAAGCGAATCCTTCAACAAATACAGCCTATCTGGGAACATATCTATGAGCAGCGTGGAACCAAAAGAGGTGTGGCCGGGGTTCGGGAAAACCTCCTCATCGATCGGTCAGTATACCAGGACGCGAAATACTACAAAAGAAATCTGTCAATTGCATGGGTGGACTACAGGAAAGCCTTTGATTGCACGTCCCATATGCTGATTTTACACCTGCTGAAAATAATGAAGGTTCCAGATGAGATAATAACGACAATAGGGCAGTTGATGTCTCTGTGGAGCACGAAAATACACATCAAGATCGGGAAAATAGAACACAGGTCGGCTCCGATACCGTACAGACGCGGCGTATTTCAGGGAGACTCCCTAAGTCCTTTGCTGTTCTGCATCTCGCTGCTTCCTCTATCCTTACTACTAAGACAGAGTCCGGGGTATAATGCCGGGCCACCTAACAACCGCAAGCATAAAATCACGCATCTGTTCTATGTCGACGACTTAAAAGTGTACGCACAATCAGAGAAGGACGTCAAAGCCGCTATGGAAATGATTCACCAATATTCTTCGGACATTAAAATGGAATTTGGCATAGAGAAGTGCGCGTACCACAATATTATCAGAGGAAGAAGCAGGGAGGAAGGCGAGGAGATGGACCTAACCGACGGGATCGCTATCCAACACCTCAGCGGACAAAAACACTATACTTACCTTGGAGTCCCACAGAGAGGCATGCACGCAGAAAACGATCTGAAACAAACAATTGAACAAAGTTATGTCAAGACACTTACCAAGATATGGAGATCTGAATTATCCGGCTATCATAAATGCGCAGCGACCAACGGCCTGGCAGTTCCTTTGGTGACGCATACCTTCGGGGCCATCAGATGGAAAAAGTCGGAAGTGCAAAGGTTAGACAGACTGACCAGGAAAGCTATGCACAAAAACCGCAGCTTACACCCGAACGCGTCGGTGCCGAGACTCTATATGAGGAGAAGTGAGGGCGGCAGAGGACTTGTGTCCTTGGAGGATTTGCACCGGAGATCCATAATATTAACGGCATGCAAGGTACAGCAATCCTCGGATCCACTACTAAAACTCGTTGCCACTCACGAACAAAAGGGGAACGGCGCATTCCTCTATAAACAAGCGGAAGATCTCGCAAACGAACTAGGCATACAGCTCAAACTCGGCTACCGAGCGAGCGGCGAAATCTTGCACAGTGCGTCTGAGGAAAGAAAGAATACCCTGAAGCAAAAAACTCTTGAACTTAGGCAGCAAATTCACATGGAGAAACCAATGCATGGACTATACTACAGAAATATAGGGCACCAACAACTACCAAGAAGCTTAACATTTGCATTCTTAAGATCCACTACCATCCGATCAGAGACCGAAGGTTACATCACTGCGGTTCAGGATGGAGTATTCCACACCCAGACTTACAGAGCAAGAATCATGCAAATAGCCGAAACTAACATCACGTGCAGGGCGTGCAAAACATCGGACGAGACGACAATGCACCTACTAGCGGCTTGTAAAATCTACGCCAAGACACTGTACATCCACAGGCATAATTCCGCCCTGAAAGTACTGTACTACGCCCTCCGAAACAAATTTGGCATTGATGCAGAACCGAGGCCACCCTACACCAACGAGGCCATTCCGACATCGGTATCCAACGACCACTGCAAGATCTATTGGGATTTTGCATTCTCAACGACAGCCGAGGTCCAGTCCAACCGACCCGACATGGTCCTGCTTGACCATCGAAACAGGAAGATGTGGGTAATCGAAATGTCATGTCCAGCCGAAAACAGGATTTTGGAAAAGTATGAGGAAAAAGAGGGCAAATACCGCCCTCTTTTGTATCAACTAACCAGAACCTACTCTCACTACTCGATTTTCTTTCTGCCGATGATAATCGGCGTGATGGGCGGGGTGCATCCATCGCTGCTGCAGAACCTCCAGAAACTAAATATCCCGGAGAAGCAGGCCCACAACGTAGCTGTGGGAATGCAAAAGGCTGTAATCCTGGGATCGCTGCACATCCTACGATCTCACGAAGCTGGCCATCAAAGAACTTAGGGTCAGAATCCTCCTTCTCCCATCGTACATTGGAACGACGAGGAAGAGGACCAACCGGCGGGGACAGGTAATCGCGAGCTGCCTGACTCCGCCAAACAACACGCCGTAAACAAGGGATACAAATGACATTTAGTTATACTACACATCTAAATAAAGTATTACCTACCCAACATCCTATCCCTTGGGTCCCGGGGTTCCCTGGCTGCCTGGGCCCGATATCCAAGTCCGGATGGCGGGTGCGGGGGGTTGGAGGCTCTGGGGGGTTGACGGCAGGGTTGTCAAAAATAAAAAATAAAAAAATAATAATAATAATAATAATAATAATAATAATAATAATAATAATAATAATAATAATAATAATAATAATAATAATAATAATAATAATAATAATAATAATAATAATAATAATAATAATAATAATAATAATAATAATAATAATAATAATAATAATAATAATAATAATAATAATAATAATAATAATAATAATAATAATAATAATAATAATAATAATAATAATAATAATAATAATAATAATAATAATAATAATAATAATAATAATAATCAGGCCAGTCAGAATGACTGCTACGGCACTCAGAGGCGAAGCCGTACTGCCTGTAGCCACGGGGCCGAACTCCCACGCCCCAGGAGGCCGAAGCCGCTGATTCCCCGAAGAGGCGGTCTAATGAAGAATCAGCGCCCGTCCTGAAGGGCTAACACACCCGGAGGATGGCAATAACCGTGTTCCTGCAAGAAGACATGGTAGGGCTGCCCACAACGCGTCCAACTCGGATGGGACGCATGGGACAGTTGGGCGCAGCCAAGAAAATACGGAGTCCCGCTCCGAAACGGATTCCGTGAGATCGACATGGACATCTGAAATGTGTAAAGATTTAATGTCATGTTACAACCTAAGTGACCCCAACAAACGAGGGTATATGAAGAGACTACATACCCTCTGGATCGAATTACACCCAGATCAATCAGATTACTCAGCGCAAAATCTACGGGATCAGGTGGCAGCATTGAAGAGGAGAGGCTTCGATGCCACCCCAACACCACCCCAAACGCAGACAGCAGCGGAGGTGATGAACATTCCACCACAACTTGATGATAACGTAGAGAATAGATTCTACACGCACCTACAGACAGCTGGAACCCACGACCGCAAACGCACCGTGCACTTCAGGAATCCAATACCACCTCATATCCTGAAGGCAGTCAACGATGTGGTCGAACGACATTTACCTGCAGAATGCGACCTATGGACACTCGATAGCGCGGTATACGCTGCCGCCAAAACTGCAACACCTGAAAGAGACAAAGAAAAATGCAAATACATAGAAAAACAACAAAATAGGTTGAAACAAATAGAGGGAAAAATAAAAATGTGGAGAAGAAAAGCATCACAGGTGGAGTCACTCACTTACCATATCACACGAGGACTGCGCTTCACCAGGAATATAGCAAACATCGCTAAAGACTTGAAAACCAGACACCACACCCTAAACAAGAATGTCCTAATATTGCTAAAAGAACAAGCGCTGGACAAGCTGAGATCACTCAAAGCGATCCGGCGCAAAATAACGACACAGATAACCCGACATAAACAAAATCGAACGTTCTCCGTTACTCCCGCTAGATTTCTACGAAACACAGAAGCCCAGAGTAAACACCCGCCAATTAATGAGACCGAACGTTTCTGGAAAGAACTTTATGGAGAATCATCGACCTTTGAACCCAGTAACGTGGGTATTCGGCTATTTGAAACGACCGCGCGTCGACTGGTGGGAGATGGATGTGAGACGAGAGATATTAAGGAACAAGAAGTGTCCGAGGTCCTAAAGGACATGCGAAGCCACGCAGCTCCTGGCCCAGACGCCATAAACGCCTTCTGGTGGAAAAAGATGACCTGCACGCATAAACACCTTGCACGAATATTTACATCATATTTGAGAAACCCACACGAGATCCCGACCTGGATTGCGGAAGGACGAACTATCCTTCTGTACAAAAAAGGAGATCCCGAGCAACCAGAAAACTATAGACCAATAACATGCCTTAATATAGTGTACAAGATTCTCACAACGATCCTTCACAAGCGAATCCTTCAACAAATACAGCCTATCTGGGAACATATCTATGAGCAGCGTGGAACCAAAAGAGGTGTGGCCGGGGTTCGGGAAAACCTCCTCATCGATCGGTCAGTATACCAGGACGCGAAATACTACAAAAGAAATCTGTCAATTGCATGGGTGGACTACAGGAAAGCCTTTGATTGCACGTCCCATATGCTGATTTTACACCTGCTGAAAATAATGAAGGTTCCAGATGAGATAATAACGACAATAGGGCAGTTGATGTCTCTGTGGAGCACGAAAATACACATCAAGATCGGGAAAATAGAACACAGGTCGGCTCCGATACCGTACAGACGCGGCGTATTTCAGGGAGACTCCCTAAGTCCTTTGCTGTTCTGCATCTCGCTGCTTCCTCTATCCTTACTACTAAGACAGAGTCCGGGGTATAATGCCGGGCCACCTAACAACCGCAAGCATAAAATCACGCATCTGTTCTATGTCGACGACTTAAAAGTGTACGCACAATCAGAGAAGGACGTCAAAGCCGCTATGGAAATGATTCACCAATATTCTTCGGACACTAAAATGGAATTTGGCATAGAGAAGTGCGCGTACCACAATATTATCAGAGGAAGAAGCAGGGAGGAAGGCGAGGAGATGGACCTAACCGACGGGATCGCTATCCAACACCTCAGCGGACAAAAACACTATACTTACCTTGGAGTCCCACAGAGAGGCATGCACGCAGAAAACGATCTGAAACAAACAATTGAACAAAGTTATGTCAAGACACTTACCAAGATATGGAGATCTGAATTATCCGGCTATCATAAATGCGCAGCGACCAACGGCCTGGCAGTTCCTTTGGTGACGCATACCTTCGGGGCCATCAGATGGAAAAAGTCCGAAGTGCAAAGGTTAGACAGACTGACCAGGAAAGCTATGCACAAAAACCGCAGCTTACACCCGAACGCGTCGGTGCCGAGACTCTATATGAGGAGAAGTGAGGGCGGCAGAGGACTTGTGTCCTTGGAGGATTTGCACCGGAGATCCATAATATTAACGGCATGCAAGGTACAGCAATCCTCGGATCCACTACTAAAACTCGTTGCCACTCACGAACAAAAGGGGAACGGCGCATTCCTCTATAAACAAGCGGAAGATCTCGCAAACGAACTAGGCATACAGCTCAAACTCGGCTACCGAGCGAGCGGCGAAATCTTGCACAGTGCGTCTGAGGAAAGAAAGAATACCCTGAAGCAAAAAACTCTTGAACTTAGGCAGCAAATTCACATGGAGAAACCAATGCATGGACTATACTACAGAAATATAGGGCACCAACAACTACCAAGAAGCTTAACATTTGCATTCTTAAGATCCACTACCATCCGATCAGAGACCGAAGGTTACATCACTGCGGTTCAGGATGGAGTATTCCACACCCAGACTTACAGAGCAAGAATCATGCAAATAGCCGAAACTAACATCACGTGCAGGGCGTGCAAAACATCGGACGAGACGACAATGCACCTACTAGCGGCTTGTAAAATCTACGCCAAGACACTGTACATCCACAGGCATAATTCCGCCCTGAAAGTACTGTACTACGCCCTCCGAAACAAATTTGGCATTGATGCAGAACCGAGGCCACCCTACACCAACGAGGCCATTCCGACATCGGTATCCAACGACCACTGCAAGATCTATTGGGATTTTGCATTCTCAACGACAGCCGAGGTCCAGTCCAACCGACCCGACATGGTCCTGCTTGACCATCGAAACAGGAAGATGTGGGTAATCGAAATGTCATGTCCAGCCGAAAACAGGATTTTGGAAAAGTATGAGGAAAAAGAGGGCAAATACCGCCCTCTTTTGTATCAACTAACCAAAACCTACTCTCACTACTCGATTTTCTTTCTGCCGATGATAATCGGCGTGATGGGCGGGGTGCATCCATCGCTGCTGCAGAACCTCCAGAAACTAAATATCCCGGAGAAGCAGGCCCACAACGTAGCTGTGGGAATGCAAAAGGCTGTAATCCTGGGATCGCTGCACATCCTACGATCTCACGAAGCTGGCCATCAAAGAACTTAGGGTCAGAATCCTCCTTCTCCCATCGTACATTGGAACGACGAGGAAGAGGACCAACCGGCGGGGACAGGTAATCGCGAGCTGCCTGACTCCGCCAAACAACACGCCGTAAACAAGGGATACAAATGACATTTAGTTATACTACACATCTAAATAAAGTATTACCTACCCAACATCCTATCCCTTGGGTCCCGGGGTTCCCTGGCTGCCTGGGCCCGATATCCAAGTCCGGATGGCGGGTGCGGGGGGTTGGAGGCTCTGGGGGGTTGACGGCAGGGTTGTCAAAAATAAAAAATAAAAAAATAATAATAATAATAATAATAATAATAATAATAATAATAATAATAATAATAATAATAATAATAATAATAATAATAATAATAATAATAATAATAATAATAATAATAATAATAATGAATACATATTATTGTAGTTATAGTAGTTTATATTGTGTAATTTATTTCCACAACGCTGTGGCGGTTTTCTGTAGTTTTCCGACTTCACCATAGCAAGGAATCTTGTCGTTGGGTTCAAAATTCAAAATTGGGTTTGTGCTGCAGAACATTCCCCCCCTTTACCAAAGGGAGTACCCTAGACTTCGGCGAAGTTCGGTACTACCCATTTTGGCCTGGTGCTTCACATCTATTTTTAAAATTCATAGTACCACTTTTGAAATTGTATGTTTAAAAAAATTGTATTAATTTATTTATATATGTATACCTATGTGATGTATCAGAGAATGACAATAAATAATAATAATAATAATAATAATAATAATAATAATAATAATAATAATAAACGGAAAATTTAAGATACAAGCAATTAACACCTATGCTATACCTATTTTTCGTTACAGTGTTGGAATTTTGAACTGGACTAAGAAGGAAATTCGTGATTTGGATGTTAAAACCAGGAAACAGCTTACCTTAAATTATATGTTTCACCCAAGATCAGATGTATGTAGACTATATTTGCGTCGACAGGATGGAGGTCGTGGTTTACAACAATTAGAAAATATTTATGATTTGGAAATTTTAAATTTAGGAAACTTTTTAAAAGCTAATAAAGATGATAAAATAATTAAACAATTAAATAGAGACATTTGCGGTAAGTCCATAATCAATAATCATAAACTTATTTTAGAAAAATTTCAGGTAGAAGAGTTACCGGATTACAATAATAAAAATACGGTGAAATACGTAGAAATACGGTCCGCAAATCCCATGATCACCACTCCCTCCGGAAGAAGTAAGCGGAATATTCCGTCATAATCGACGTTCCATATATCCGGCCCAAGTATCGATCCTTGTGTAGCGCCGGAAGTCAAGTCTCTTTCTCGTTTTCCTTGTGTGGTGTTGTATATAAGCTTCCTATTCTGCAAGTAGCTATTCAGCACCCGAAGCAGATATGCCGGAACCTTAAACCGCGATTCCAATTCCTCCAGGATATCATGCCATCTGGCCGATCCAAATGCGTTTTCTACATCGAGCGCTATCAGAGCCACCACCGGTCTTGAGTGTCTATTGCCTTGTTGAGTAATAATAATAATAATAATAATAATAATAATAATAATAATAATAATAATAATAATAATAATAATAATAATAATAATAATAATAATAATAATAATAATAATAATAATAATAATAATAATAATAATAATAATAATAATAATAATAATAATAATAATAATAATAATAATAATAATAATAATAATAATAATAATAATAATAATAATAATAATAATAATAATAATAATAATAATAATAATAATAATAATAATAATAATAATAATAATAATAAATAAGTCAGGCCAGGAAATAACCTGCTACGGCACACGATGGCGAGCCGTACAGCCTGTAGCCAAGGTCCGAAGAAGTCGGAGCAGAAGACCAACGATGCCCACACTGGTATTGGACCTAGCTGGTAGAAGCTATAAAATGCATACCCATTTCAAAATGGAGACAAATAGGATGAGAACAAGAAGTTACCGTGGCGGGCCGGGACGGCAGGACCCGGGTCGGAACCGCCGTGAAGATTTACCTGCAACAGACCAAAGCAACACATCAGGACATCGACCAAACATGGTACAGAGTCCAATTGAAGAACGTCAGGAGGCACCCGTAGAGAAGGATGTTGCTGGAGCAGGTAATGCCCAGCCCACCCTGTCTCAAGGCAATAGAAGGCAGCGAACCACCTGGAAACCTGAAATGAATGAGTATGTGGTTTACTGCTATTACAAAATAACAAAGGCTGAAACGGAGAGAGTGGCGTACAGTACGGAATTGCATAGGATGTTCGTTGAAAAATACCCCGAGATGAATAGGAAGACCATCCAAAACCTAATAGACCAAAGACGATCTATATTCCGAAATAACAGAGTACCGGAAGAAGTGATAAACAGAATTAAGACCAACGTAGAAATTGAGCTAGGCTTGCGGGAAGCGGAAGAGGGGAACCGTGAGACACTGGACATCCAACTACCAGAGCAGGGAAGCAGCGAAGAGCCAAAAAGCCAACTGGAGGAGGACTTCCATACATATCACGTGATGTTTGATGGTATGATCCCCGCCGCAGAACCGAAATTGCCAAAACTAAAGATAAAAAGAACCACACTCAGGTTAGTGCAAGATGTGAATGCTATACTTACCGCATTAATCACACAGAACCACAATATCGAAGAGATTCATAGCTTAATCTACACAGGAGCATACACAGTATTACGAGCAAACGAACAAAAAGTCAATATTAGAGAGAATGACGAGAAGGAAATAACCAAAAACAAAAAGCCATCGTGGGAGAAAAGACTTGAGAAAAACATCGAAATAACTAGAAAGGATATAGGCATACTGACACAAGCTGCAAAACCAAACCCCAGCGAGCGAGTGAAAAGAAAAACCGACATCATAATGCAGAGACACCAGAACACAGATAATACAACGACAATAGAAGTACTTGACTACCTCAAACAAAAACTGGCTGCCTATGCAAAACGGTTAAAAAGATATAGAACCAGCAATGCGAGGAGAACACAAAATAGGCAATTCTCGGAAAATCAAGCCATGTTCTTCAGGAACCTAACAGAGGGCGGAGATAAACAAGAGCACATTGGGACAATGCCAACAACAAACCAAATAAAGAAGTTCTGGGGAAATATATGGAGCAACCCTGTAGAACACAAAACCAATAAATGGCTGACAGACACAAAGACCAAAACTACAGAGATTCGCACCATGCTGGACTGGAAGATTACTGGAGACGATGTGAAGGAAGCGGTACGAAAAACCCAGAACTGGAAGGCCGCAGGGATTGATAAAATCCACAGTTTCTGGATTAAGAAGTTTGATGCCACACATCAATATTTAGCAACCCAGTTCACAAGGCTCCTCGAAGAACCGCACACGCTACCAAGATTCATGACTGAAGGCATTACTTACCTGTTACCGAAGACCGAAGTCCCCTCGGAGGATCCTGGAAAATACAGACCAATAACGTGCTTACCCACCACCTACAAAATACTTACCTCAATACTGTCCAATAAGATCTATAAACATCTAGAGGAAAACAGCCTCTTGGACGAGGAGCAGAAAGGCTGCAGAAGGAACTCACAAGGATGTAAAGAACAACTGATCATCGATTCAATAATCACAGGACGAGCTATCAGCAAAAAGGAGCCCCTTTACACGGCGTATGTGGATTATAAAAAAGCATATGACTCGGTGCCACACTCCTGGTTGACAGAAATACTCAAAATCTACAAGATAAATAAACACATCGCGGAGTTCCTCACCTACGCGATGACCACATGGAACACGCAGTTAACCATGAGGGGACCGACGAAGACAATAAAAGCCGGAAAAATAAACATCCGCAGGGGTATCTTCCAAGGAGACTCGCTGAGTCCGATATGGTTTTGCCTAGCATTAAAACCACTAACAGCATACATAAACGCACAAAACAAAGGCTACAGTATACCAGGAGCAAATAAGAAAATAAGCCATCTGTGGTATATGGATGACCTTAAACTATACACAGGACAAGAAAAACACCTAAAGGCACTACTGGATTGCGTTAGAAGATTCAGCACGGACATAAGAATGGAGTTTGGACTAGACAAGTGCCGCACCAGCGCGATGATAAAAGGGAAATGGACGGAACATGAGGGATACGCAGTAAACAACGAGGGCGAAGATATCGTGGGAATGGAAAGAGTAGAAAAATATAAGTACTTAGGGTTCAAACAAGCTCAAGGAATTGACCAAAAAACCGCCAAGGAAGAATTAAGGGCCGCATACCAGAAGAGAGTACGTGCGATACTTAAGACGGAGCTGTCAGCGCGGAATACAGCTTCAGCAATAAATACCTACGCCACGTCAGTCCTCACGTACAGCTTCGGAGTTATAAAATGGACCGATACCGAACTTAGGGATATAGACACCAAAACTCGAACAGAATTCCGTAAGTACAGGGCACACCATCCCCGCAGCGCAGTAGAACGATTCCATTTACCACGAAAACATGGAGGCAGGGGAATACCCAGCGTGCACACGAGACACTACATCCAAATCAATAACCTCCGTACATACTTCCATAGGAGGGCACAAACCAGCATGATACATCGTTCCATTGTAGCTGAGGACAAAAAAATAACACCTCTACAACTGGCCATAAAAGACTACGAACCCCTAAGAAAAATCACTAACAATGCTGCACTAATAGACCAATTGAAAAGCAAACCACTACATGGAAAATATCAAGCCATAATTGAGAAACACAACATCGACATGGAGGGGACGTTTCAGTGGCTCCGCAGCGGAAACCTATTCAGGGAAACAGAGGGATTCCTAGTAGCAATACAAGATCAAGTTATCGCAACAAGGTCATACCGAAAACATATACTGAAACAACACATCGATATTAAATGTAGATTATGCAACAACAAAGAAGAAAGCCTGGATCATCTGATAGGCGGATGCGGGATGCTGGCACCGAAAGCCTACTTGGATAGACATAATTCGGTAGCCAAAATACTCCATCAAAAATTAACTGAAATGCACCTACCTCATCAATATGAGAAAGCACCCTACTATGATTACGAACCTTCACCAGTATTAGAAGATGCAAATATAAAACTCTACTGGAACAGAAGGATAATCACGGACAAACCAATCCCTAATAACTACCCGGACATAGTACTCACACTAAAGAACTTGAACCGAGCCTACATTATAGATATAACCATACCGCTAGCCGCAAACATCGAAAAGGCTTATGGAGAAAAAATTTCTAAATATCTACCCCTGGCTGACGAAATAAAAAAGATGTGGAAACTGGACTCGGTCATTATTATCCCAGTGGTACTCGGGGCAACGGGGGAAATTCCAAAAACCCTTTATACTAGCCTGGAAAAATTAAACATCGAGAAACAATTGTATAAAGCGATGCAAAAAGCAGTAATACTACACACGTGCAGCATCATCAGAAGAACATTGGACGACGAAAGAGAGTAAATTCCAGAACCTGAAAAAGAAACACCAATTAATCACAAATAGCTAGACTAAGACCAACACAATGTACTACTTATCTCCCGTAAAGCTTACTTGTATAAAACTTTATTTGTATCTATTGTAATATTACATTATAAATAAAGTACTGCCACAGAGCTCAAACTGTTGGCCCCTAAGGCCCCAGTTGAGTAAATGTTCCCCTGGCATTTGCCGCCAGCGGAGTGCACCGAAAGGGTTAACTCTGTTTCATAATAATAATAATAATAATAATAATAATAATAATAATAATAATAATAATAATAATAATAATAATAATAATAATAATAATAATAATAATAATAATAATAATAATAATAATAATAATAATAATAATAATAATAATAATAATAATAATAATAATAATAATAATAATAATAATTTTTTTTTTTTTTTTCTTCAGCGTGGGGGAAAATGCCTACGCACCATCAGCAGCAGACCCTTTGCCGCCGGTGTGTGGGACTCGCACCCACTAACAACCCCCTTTGTTGTACTGAGCAATTGCTCACCCTGGTACCATCAGGACGACATTGCTTCAGGGTGAGTGCTCCATTCTGTGCCTTATGGCTTCATTACGTTAGGGTCTCTTCGTGCTTCTTGATGAGGATACTCTTAACGAAAGCATCCACAGCTCGCCAGTTGTGTTCGTTTGTCAACATTTTTGTAACAATGGTTTCTGGTTCAAGAGCTCCTACCAGTTCAATCAACTCATGGCGCTCCGGCTGCCACCGCTCGCACTCAAAGAATGTATGATAGGCAGTGTCATCAGCGCAATCGCCATATGGACAAGAAGGTGTGGTCACCTTAGCCATCTTAAACAGATATGAATAAAAGTAGCCGTGACCACTTAGAAATTGCGTTACATAATAATTAACTTCGCCATGTGTGCGTTCCAGCCAAGCAGGCAGGTCACCTATTAGTCGTGCTGTCCATCTTCCGCGCTTCTCGTCTTGCCATTCGGTCCGCCAGACCTCCGCAGTACGAACTTTCTCATTCTTAATGGGAACATTTCGTCCTCCATTGTAAATGCGCTTTCTTTCCAGGGCCAACAGGACTATTGGTACCACCCCGGATATGACAAGAGCAGCCGGCTCTGAAACAGTTCGATACGCGCTGCAGATACGCAAGCTTGCAACCCTTTGGATGGATCGAAGACGACGCAATGATGTAGCAGGCACTCTATCTACCCATACCTCGCACCCATACAGAAGTATAGAGTTGATAACACTCATAAGAAGTCGTCTCTTACTAGCCACGGGACCACCAACATTAGCCATCAAGCGGCTCAACGAAGCAGTGACTGTTGCTGCTCTGCTACATACTCGTTCCAAGTGTGCACCGAACCTAAGTCGCGAGTCCACCATTACGCCGAGATATTTCACCGCTGAAGATGTGAAGATTTCTTGGTTTCCGACTCTCAGTGGGATCTCAAGGGGAATGTGCCGTTTTGTCATAAGGACAACCTCTGTCTTCTCCAGAGCGAGGGATAGTCCGTGGTCCATCATCCACTGTAGAACTCTTCTCATGACCTGGTTTAAGGTAAGTTGGACGCTTGCCTCATTTCGACCGAATATCACAACAGCAACATCATCCACATGACCCATCAGTCTTGCCTCTTCGGGTAAGTCTATTTCAAATAAGTCGTCGTAGGAAACGTTCCACATATCGGCGCCGAGGATTGACCCCTGCGTGGCACCAGCGGTAAGTAGCTTCTCGTGTAGACCTTCAGTTGTTTCAAAAATTAGGTAACTACGTATGATACGCATCAGATAAGGCGGTAGGTTAAATCGGAATTTCAATGCGGCAAGTATGTCATACCAACGAACGGAATTGAATGCGTTCTTGACGTCTAGTGTTACGAGAGCAACTAGCGGACGAGAATAGTGATTTCTGTTCTGAGATTCATCATAAAGACGTATTAACTCAGACAGGGCGGTTATGGTTGAAAAACCTCTGCGAGACCCGTGTTGGCTGGGCGAAAGCCCGTTTGGCCCCTGGATATAATGCGCGATTCTTCCCTGTAACAGCTTTTCAAACAGTTTCCCGGCTGTGTCCAGCATACACAATGGTCTGTGCGCTGACGGTAAGTAAGGGTCACCTTTTCCTTTCGGTATAAGTGATAGCCGTTGGATTTTCCAGCGGTCAGGAAAGTATCCTTCAGTTAGGCACGCGTTGTAGACTTTGATTAACAGATTAGGGTACTGTAAAGCAACTCGTTTTAGGATCTCCGATGGAATTCCATCAGGACCAGGAGCCTTTCCGTGTTTTAAGGTCTTGGCAGCATCAAGCAGTTCCACTTCTGTAAAGAGAGGTATCTCAGATACATCCTCAATTTCCTCGATTTCAAAGACTGTGGGTGGATGAGTGGGGAAAAGTTCATCGATAATCTGGATTATTTTCTGTGCAGGTAAGCGAATATCATTTTTTGCCGAACCAAGCCTCTTCATGACAATTAAGTAACCCAGTCCCCATGGATCCCGGTTTACGTCGTCAACCAAATCTCTCCATTTAGAGCGTTTGCTGGATGCGATTGCCTTTTTTAGTGCTTTTTTGGCTCTTGTAAATAATTCGGTTTCACTGGTGTCAGGAGTGTTACGTCCTCTGGCTCTTGTAACCTTGCGTCTGAGACGGAGACATTGTCGTCGTAGTTCCGCGATCTCATCGTTCCACCAATAGGCGGATGCTTTCCGATGTTGACTTTTTCGGGGCATTGCAGCATTGCAGGCCTCTCGGAGGATGCGCATTGTTGTTTCAACTAGGTCCGATGCTTTCTGGATGTTACTTATATTGCTTTGGTGTTGGGAGATTACCATGAAAAGAGCTTCCTCATTAAGACGAGCGATATTCCATCGATTCTGCAGGGGTCCTGCAGTTCGTGTAGCTGGGAGTGTATTCGCTTCAAACGAGATGTATTGGTGATCGCTTCCGGTAAAATCTTCAAGTACATGCCAGTTTGCGATGCGTCGTGCAAGAACATCTGTCGCTAGGGTGACATCGGGTATTGTTTGTGTGTACCCCGGTCTTCTAAAGGTAGTTACATTACCCGTATTAATGACAATCAAACCGACTCTGGCAGCCATTTCAAGGATTTTCCGCCCGCGACTATCTGTTGTAGGCATACCCCACTCCTCAGATCTGGCGTTTAAATCTCCGCCCAATATTATACGAGGGCGCATACCCAATAAAGTGTCCTCGATAGCGTTCAACTTAGTTTGGTACTCTGCGATGGGTTCATTAGGTGTTAAATAACAACTAACGTAATGCACGTTGTTGATGTTGACCCAGACAAATCCATTTCCTTCACCATGTTTGCGAACTGTGGTATGACCTGGTACCCATATGGCTGCCGTTCCCGTCCTGTCGCTAAACCATCCGTCCTGTGTTTTATTTTTGTACTGCTCAGAGATAAGGACAATGTCGAAACCCTTCTCCAGTCTTAGCTGAGTCAGTAGGCCATCGGCTGTTCGACTCCTGTGCATATTACCCTGAAGAACTTTAACGGCCATCCTGAGATTTCCGTCTAGCTACTTCCAGTGCAGCTCGAAATTTGGGACACTTTCCAGATCCGGCAACATGATGCGCTCCCTCGCAGAGGAAACACTTGGCGTCCGCACTGCAGTTAATCTTTGTGTGTCCATTGTCTCCGCATTTGAGGCAGATGGCTTCCTCCCTCCGGTTGGGCCCAGAGCAATTCGACTGTGTGTGACCGTAGTCAAAGCAGCGGTGACACTTAGTAACTTGAACTACCCTTCGAATATGACTGTTAACGAGGCCTATCTTTATCTTCCCAGCTGCAAGAATTATTTTTGCTTGTCGCTCATCGACATGGATGAACGCCTGCTTCTGCTGTCGGCTATTTGGTCCTACCACAAACACCTTCATGTTTTCATAGTCTTCGCCAAGCACTACCTTCATTGCCTCCTCTACTTCGTTTTCTGTTGTGAGAGAGTCTAGATCTCTCGCTTCCAGTGCGCACCTTGGAGCTAGAGACTTTACCGTTGCTTGCTCATTAACCGCCTTTTGCATGGCATCAATAAATTTGCTGTTGGACTGACCCTTTTCCAGTTCGACGAGAATACCACCGTTTCTAGCCTGCCTCACTGTACGAATCTCCCGCGCGCTTGGTTCCTTCCTAATAATGCTCAAAATGTCGGCATACGATTTGCCCTTAGTCGGATTAATCATAATCGCATCTGCTCGCTTTCTGTTGCGTGTGGTTTTTGCTGTCCCATTTTGAGCATTACTGGGTTTTGTGGAAGCGATAGCAGCTTCCTTTCTATATTCTGTTTTCTTTTCTTTTCGGGCTTTTTTCCTTCCTCGCACTTCTTGCCAGACATTCTGTTGAATATCTGGTGTCACTTGCTCGCTCACTTGGGCTACATCATCGGTATCTTGGCTTTTAGATTTTTTGCTTTCTTCTCTTGTAAGCGGGCTAGTAGCCAGTCTTTTGCCACCCTTTGCTGTCAGTTCGGAGGCTGCCTGTTTCCATGTTCTACGGCAGCTTTCAATCACATCCAATGCTTCTTCAAGTTCACTGAGTCCGTTTTTGATGCTCATGGACGCATTTTTTTGACGTTTTGTTGCCAGTTTCATTGTTTGCAAGATACTCCTACACTTTTTGAGGGCCTCCTCCTCATCATCTTGCATTTTCTTAATGTGATCCTTTTTTGGGGACACACGAATCACTGTTACGTTCTCCAGCTCGGTGTCGCTTGCAGTACTTTGCGATGTGTCAGTGCCATCTGAGGACGTCTTATGTGGAGGAGTTCTTCGCATCAAAGAATTTCCGCCAAACGGGCTGTGAACTGAAAATTCGTCAGAATCCCATACTAGGTCTGGAGTTTTTGTATCAAACTCCGGCTGCGAGTTTCCCTCCGAAGGAATTCTAACACGTTTCAGGTCCGCTTTCTGACGATGTACATTAGGCGTGCTAGCGGTTAGTTTATTTTGCTTTTGGGAGGACATACAGGTTTTCTTCCAGCGCATCGTGTGAGAAGGGGCGGGCCGAAATAGCCAGGAGCGGGTATACCCTCAGAGTTACTTTCTCTTACCCCAGTTCCCTGAGGCCTGGTCTTCGCTTTATCAGTCCCGGGATTCGCGGACGGACTGACGCTCGCCCGGTGCAATGCAGGTTCCGACTCCTGCATCCATCTCACACTTCCTGACCAAGGACCGAAGTGGCTGGTTTCAGATGTGATGATTCATCTTCCATCGGCAGAGCAGGCTCACATCAACTGGTCCGCAGGCTGGGTGCAAGCCACCCTGCTCGCCAGCACTCCCAGGTCGACTTCACATTCATCGGTCAAGGGATAAGAGGTAGGTAATAGGAAGTTGGGGATAGCAAAGGACAAAAGGCAAGGGATGTCACCTTTCTTGGACAGCGGATAGCTGGCAACGCTGGCTGTACCGTCTTGCATTCGGTAGAGGTAAGTATACTGCTGGCAACGGTACACTTTCCTGCCAGACAGGAATAATAATAATAATAATAATAATAATAATAATAATAATAATAATAATAATAATAATAATAATAATAATAATAATAATAATAATAATAATAATAATAATAATAATAATAATAATAATAATAATAATAATAATAATAATAATAATAATAATAATAATAATAATAATAATAATAATAATAATAATAATAATAATAATAATAATAATAATAATAATAATAATAATAATAATAATAATAATAATAATAATAATAATAATAATAATAATAATAATAATAATAATAATAATAATAATAATAATAATAATAATAATAATAATAATAATAATAATAATAATAATAATAATAATAATAATAATAATAATAATAATAATAATAATAATAATAATAATAATAATAATAATAATAATAATAATAATAATAATAATAATAATAATAATAATAATAATAATAATAATAATAATAATAATAATAATAATAATAATAATAATAATAATAATAATAATGAATACATATTATTGTAGTTATAGTAGTTTATATTGTGTAATTTATTTCCACAACGCTGTGGCGGTTTTCTGTAGTTTTCCGACTTCACCATAGCAAGGAATCTTGGCGTTGGGTTCAAAATTCAAAATTGGGTTTGTGCTGCAGAACATTCCCCCCCTTTACCAAAGGGAGTACCCTAGACTTCGGCGAAGTTCGGTACTACCCATTTTGGCCTGGTGCTTCACATCTATTTTTAAAATTCATAGTACCACTTTTGAAATTGTATGTTTAAAAAAATTGTATTAATTTATTTATATATGTATACCTATGTGATGTATCAGAGAATGACAATAAATAATAATAATAATAATAATAATAATAATAAACGGAAAATTTAAGATACAAGCAATTAACACCTATGCTATACCTATTTTTCGTTACAGTGTTGGAATTTTGAACTGGACTAAGAAGGAAATTCGTGATTTGGATGTTAAAACCAGGAAACAGCTTACCTTAAATTATATGTTTCACCCAAGATCAGATGTATGTAGACTATATTTGCGTCGACAGGATGGAGGTCGTGGTTTACAACAATTAGAAAATATTTATGATTTGGAAATTTTAAATTTAGGAAACTTTTTAAAAGCTAATAAAGATGATAAAATAATTAAACAATTAAATAGAGACATTTGCGGTAAGTCCATAATCAATAATCATAAACTTATTTTAGAAAAATTTCAGGTAGAAGAGTTACCGGATTACAATAATAAAAATACGGTGAAATACGTAGAAATACGGTCCGCAAATCCCATGATCACCACTCCCTCCGGAAGAAGTAAGCGGAATATTCCGTCATAATCGACGTTCCATATATCCGGCCCAAGTATCGATCCTTGTGTAGCGCCGGAAGTCAAGTCTCTTTCTCGTTTTCCTTGTGTGGTGTTGTATATAAGCTTCCTATTCTGCAAGTAGCTATTCAGCACCCGAAGCAGATATGCCGGAACCTTAAACCGCGATTCCAATTCCTCCAGGATATCATGCCATCTGGCCGATCCAAATGCGTTTTTTACATCGAGCGCTATCAGAGCCACCACCGGTCTTGAGTGTCTATTGCCTTGTTGAGTAATAATAATAATAATAATAATAATAATAATAATAATGATAATAATAATAATAATAATAATAATAATAATAATAATAATAATAATAATAATAATAATAATAATAATAATAATAATAATAATAATAATAATAATAATAATAATAATAATAATAATAATAATAATAATAATAATAATAATAATAATAATAATAATAATAATAATAATAAACGGAAAATTTAAGATACAAGCAATTAACACCTATGCTATACCTATTTTTCGTTACAGTGTTGGAATTTTGAACTGGACTAAGAAGGAAATTCGTGATTTGGATGTTAAAACCAGGAAACAGCTTACCTTAAATTATATGTTTCACCCAAGATCAGATGTATGTAGACTATATTTGCGTCGACAGGATGGAGGTCGTGGTTTACAACAATTAGAAAATATTTATGATTTGGAAATTTTAAATTTAGGAAACTTTTTAAAAGCTAATAAAGATGATAAAATAATTAAACAATTAAATAGAGACATTTGCGGTAAGTCCATAATCAATAATCATAAACTTATTTTAGAAAAATTTCAGGTAGAAGAGTTACCGGATTACAATAATAAAAATACGGTGAAGAATTTAAAAAAGGAAATTAAATGTAAACAAAATTTGAAGTTAAAGGAAGAATTTATTCGAAAACCTCTACATGGTCAGTTTTTGAGAACTTTCCAGGATGATGGTTTTTCAAAGTATGGTTCATTGCGTTGGCTATTACATGGTAATATTAAGGCGGAGACGGAATCTTCGATTATGGCTGTCCAAGAACAAGCACTACGCACGAGATACTACGAACAAAAAATCCTGAAAATTGCTCATGACGGTAGATGTAGGTTATGTCATTCTGCTGCGGAGCACGTTCATCATTTATTGTCGGCGTGTCTGGTTCTAGCTGAATCGGCTTACATTGTTAGACATGACAGGGTGTGTGCATATATACATTATAATTTATGTTCTCAACTTGGTTTTGATATGAACGTGTCTCGGTGGTATGAACATACTCCGTCTACTGTTATGAGCAATGATTATGTGACAGTACTATGGAATATGCCAATTGCTACTGATAGAATGCTGGACGCAAATAAGCCAGACATAGTAGTAAAGGACATCCAAAAGAAGAGCTGTACGTTTATAGAAATCTCGGTGCCGGCGGATTCGAATGTTTTGAAGAAGGAGACAGAGAAGAAACTAAAATATAAAGACCTCTCCATCGAGGTGAGCCGAATGTGGGGCATGAAGGTTACGGTCGTTCCGGTGATTGTGGGCTCATTAGGAATGGTATCTAAACATTTTGAGAACCATGTGAAGGAATTGCCATGTAAAATTTCGCCATGGGAAATTCAGGAGATTGCTATCTTGGGAAGTACTAACCTCTTAAGGAGGGTACTATCGACATAATATTATTTACTAATGCAATATTAATTAGTTTCAGATATCTTTGCTGTTGTCGCCGTGAGGACCGTTTACGTAGATAAAAGTCTGGACTTCTCTACTGCGTTCACCCTTCACGAAGACATGAATACCTATTATTGTAGTTGTAGTAGTTTATATTGTGTAATTTATTTCCACAACGCTGTGGCGGTTTTCTGCAGTTTTCCGACTTCTCCACCATAGCAAGGAATCTTGGCGTTGGGTTCAAAATTCAAAATTGGGTTTGTGCTGCAGAACATTCCCCCCCCTTTACCAAAGGGAGTACCCTAGACTTCGGCGAAGTTCGGTACTACCCATTTTGGCCTGGTGCTTCACATCTATTTTTAAAATTCATAGTACCACTTTTGAAATTGTATGTTTAAAAAAATTGTATTAATTTATTTATATATGTATACCTATGTGATGTATCAGAGAATGACAATAAATAATAATAATAATAATAATAATAATAATAATAATAATAATAATAAAATAATAAAACATCTTATAACTGAAACACAATCCCATAACTGAAACACAATCACCCTCCCACAGAATCCGTGGAATCCGACAACGAAAAAAAAGTGAAGAAAAGAATAAAAGAAAATCTGACTGAAATCTATTGTCTGGAGAACAAATAGGCACTGAACCTTCGCCTAAAACCAGTCACACTGAAATCTCGAAAACCAGGCGGCAGCGCATTGAACGTATTGGCAATGTTATATGAGAAAGATCGCTTGAAGAACTCCGTGTTGTGCCTCGGTTGAGTGAGAAGTCCCCTGAATCGAAGGTTAAGGGAATGAACATCGGTGCGAAAGCTTATTCTACGGTACAGATAAGGCGGTGTTCTGCCCTGAATAATCTTCAGGAACAAGCACGCTGAATGAAGTAATCTGCGATTTGCCATGTTAAGCCACTGTAGCTCCCTCAATCTATGGGAGATCCGTTCGGGTCTCCTTACCCCAACAACAAGTCTCGCGCACGAGTTTTGAAGAGTCTGTATTCTTCTCCGATCAAGGAATCTAAACATGGACCATACTGCGTCTGCGAAGTTAAACTTGCTTAAAACGAGGGAATTGCAGAGAAGAGCCTTGGTTTTACTATCCAATGAGAAGCGGTTTGCGTATATTAGTTTAAGAGCACCATAAATCTAAGACTCCTGTCAAAAAGTAACCCCAGATTACGACCCTCGGTTTTCAATGGGATGTCAGTGTCATCAACCGTCCCCTTTACCCGATCAGACAACCCGTCCACCGTCGACCCTCTGCCCAGCAATAACACGCAAGATTTGCTGGGATTTAACTGCAAGCAGTGCTTTCGAGAGATAATGTTTAGACGAGAGAGGTCCTCACTCATGTATCTGCATGCCGACTCGAGATCCCCCGGGGAAATGGTATATACATCTGTGTATCGTCTGCATAAAACTGCTCCCGGCAATGTTCAATACACTTGACGAAATCAGACGTATAGAGCACGTAAAAAGGGGGTGCAAGTACTGTTCCCTGAGCTACCCCCGTCAAGACATCAAGAAATGTTAAAATCATTTCCCCAACTCTAACTGCCTGCCTCCTACCCGTAACGATTGCTCTCAAAAGCTCAGCAGCTGAAGCATCGAGTCCCAAGTAATGAAATATGGACAAAAGTACGTTATGGTCAATGGTATCGAACGCCTTGCTATAATCAAGCAGTGCCAATAGCACACACTGCCTGTTATCGATATGAGATATTATATCGTCCATAACGTTAAGAAGCGCGGTTGTGCAGCTAAATCCGGGCCTGAAACCCGATTGGTTCTCCGGCAGCAGATTATATCTATTTAAATGCATACGCAATTGCGAGTCTAATAGTTTTTCGAGTGTCTTAGAGAGTGTGGGAACCACGCTTATCGGTCTCAAATCATTATATCCAGCAGGACGAGAAACTTTAGGCAATGGAGTGATGTAACTAGATTTCCAAATACTAGGAAACACACCGTGATTGATGCAAAAATTTAACAGATGTGTTATTATTGGTAGGAGAAACGGAATACAAAGAAGCAACACACGTAACCCAATTCCATCGCAACCAGTTGCACTAGACTTCATCCCTCGGATCGCCTCAAACACATCGTGCTCTCCAACCTCACGAAATTGAAACCTCTCTCGGAAATCACACTTTAGATGAGAAGAATAATATTGAATCAACTCCTCAGAATCCCCACGCATGCCAGGAACCCTTGCAAAAAATTCGTTAATCTTGGCTGGATCCGCCAAGTTGGCTGGTATTCCGGACATGCGCGACTTACCCAGATTCATGGAAGGCAGAATATTCCACATCTCTCGACCGCCCGCACCTCTCATACGCTGCTCGTAATATAACTTCTTTTCTCGTCTACAAGCCATGGTCACCGAATTACGAAGCTCTTTATAGAAGCTCCAGTGCGCGGATAATCCGCTATGCTTATATCTAGAAAGTGCCTGATCACGTGACTTCATCATCAGTTTGAGAGTATCAGTCATCCATGGAGATAGCCGTTTAGTAATTCTGGAACGTCGGACAGGAGCATGAATATCAAACAGTGTTAATAAACTACTATTAAAAAATGAAACCTTTTCATCGATGTTGGTGATATCGTATATATTGCGCCAAGGAATTGCTCTTAGGGCACCGACAAAATCGCCATATACAAAACCTGAGAAATCCCAGTAAGTTTTAAAGATCTGGCCAGTCCTATGTTTGAAACCACTCAGCATACACTCAACGATACAGTGGTCAGACAACCCATGAGTATTCCCCACATCGACACCACTGACAGAGAAAGAACTTGTAGAAATGATCAAATCCAAGAGGGTTGCTCCGGTCTCAACGATTCTGGTGTGAACTGTTACATGCTGGGACAGGCCCAATCCCTCGATAAGGTTAAGAAAGTTCTCGATAGATGGCGATTCTAAATTCAACCAATTAATATTAAAATCGCCCAAACACACCAGCTCATCACATAACATCAGACATGCAGCGATCGAATTCTCAAAGCCATCAAGGAAACTGTAGATATCACTATTGGGAGGACGATATACAACCCCTACTGCACAGCGCTTGCCACTACAGCTAATTATAATAAATAATTGTTCATCGATATCATCAAATCTTCTTATTGTAAAAGGGACACCCACGCGAATGTAGAGAGCAACTCCTCCGCCCCGTCCCCCCGCGCTCCTGTCCGCCCTAACGATGGTATACCCAGGCACATCTACAACAGAGTCTATTACGTTCACGCTCAGCCAAGTCTCCGAGACTGCAAACACATCATAATTGCCTCCATTAATAATATCACGTACTTCATGCACTTTGGGGACAAGTGAACGAACATTTAAGTGACCACATTTAAGATCTTTCATACTTCATCCAGTAGTAATAACCTCAAAATGACCTATTGACTAGTCCCAGACCCAAGCAGATACCGTGGGCCAATCGGAAAAAGGCAAGCTACGGGCACCCAAAATCCAAAATTATACCCGGTCGCAAGGCGATATCAGGATCCAGGAAATCAATCCGAAGGTGATGTGTAAAGATAAAAATGAACAAGAAAATTTACCAAAAAAACTATTAAAAACTGATGTTATCAGGCTTGGCAAATCAAATTCAATTGATTAATATTCCCAGTGACAAATAAACAAACCGTAACAATGATATATATGATATTATACAATGCACAGACTACCAAACTCTATGATACAAGTTCTTATCTGTCTTGGATCCACCTAACTAGATTGTTTCTATAAAATAAGATTATTCTTGATGCAAATAAATGGTTAATACAGAACTTCAAACGATAATGAAACCAAAGGGATATATTCCACGAAATATCTCTACATAAATCTAAATAATAAAATCAAACATAAAATATGACACTAGCTCCCAGATAAGCGCCAGACCAAATACAAACCCACCCAGGATCATCCTCTGCCTGAAGGTTAAATAGAACTCAATGCGCATGCGTTAAATGATGAAAAAAGCGAAAAGTAAAAGTAAATGTACACTTACACAGAACACAAACGTATTATGCTCCACCACTAAAGAGACCCACCCTTCTTCAAGTCATCGAATGTTTCAAACCGTATTTTTTATGATCGGCATTCCTATGGTAGATGACTCCGTCCATAGTCCAAGTGTCGGTTCTTCCATACGCTTCCCAGACCTTCAGTAGGATGTCGTGTCGTATTCTTGTCAGGTCCTCCGTGATAGTAATTTTTGTTCCTTTGAGTTGTCCGGCAATTAATACGGCTCTCTTATGGTCGTACCTGGTAAACTTGACTATAATTGACCCTTTTTTGCCTGGAGCTGCCCTGAGTCTGTGACAGCGATGAACGTCATCCAGTCTAATGTCCAGAGCAAGGTTCTCCTTGAACAGCTTTATAACTGCTTCACCCACGTCCTCATTAGGTTGCTGTTCGATTCCGTGGATTCTGATGTTGGATCTTCTTGAATATTGCTATGAAATCATATATTATTTTGATGTACCCGTCGAGATCTATCTTTTGGTGGCGAGCAACCTAGGTATATGAAATCATATATTATTTTGATGTACTCGTCGAGATCTATCTTTTGGTGGCGAGTTCACGCCTCTACGACAAACTGTTCAAAAGTTCGATTTTTTCTACCCCAAAGGTCTAAATTTCTTCGAAAAAAAAAATTGGATTTTTTTTTCTTGCGAGATAGAGCATTCTAATGTAGTCAAGCTTATGGATTGGACTGCGCTGATTTCAAAAATGGTATTACTTTTCTCATAGAGCCTACGGGTTGGGCAGAAAATGCGAAAAATATATTCTCGTGGTTTTTCGTCCATCTTACAGCAACGAGGGTATCAGAAATGAATTCCTGGGACAATTTCCCTTCCAATACCGTTGGAATTATCTATATCGCGCCATTAGTTTGGACGCAGTTTGCTCCGAAACTAGAAAATGCAGTAAAATAGCTATTTTGGTACATTTTTCCAATTTTTGAACGGCATCACTTCTGAACCGTCCGAGACAGGGAAAATTCAATAGCACCGCTGAAGTCAGCGTAAAAAACTGCATTAGGGACCATAATCTTCATTAAATTGGAAGCGGTTGAGTTTTCTTGACTGGCCAAAATTTTGTTAAAAATCGCAATTTTGAAACTAAAATTTTTAGTTCGCTCACTTATCTCACAAGCTTACTAAAACGGCCGCGCTGATTACAAATTTGTACAGTAGAAGTGTCTGTCTCTAACAGTCCCCGAGTAATGTTAAAATTTCGATTTCATTGATTAGAAAAAAATAAGTAAATTCAGAGCTGTAGAGACATAGGTATATCAAATCATATATTATTTTGATGTACTCGCCGAGATCTATCTTTTGCTGGCAAGTTCACGCCTCTACGATAAACTGTTCAAAGGTTCGATTTCTTTCTACCCCAAAGGTCTAAATTTTATCGAAAAAAAATTGGATTTTTTTCTTGCCAGATAGAGAAATATGTTCTCGCGGTTTTTCGCGTTTTAATCGCGAACTGTCCTTCGTAGAGCGCCGAGGTGTCAGGAATGAATTTCTGGGACAATTTTCCTTCCAATACCGTTGGAATGATCTATATCGCGCCATTAGTTTGGACACAGCTTGCTCCGAAAATAGAAAATGCAGTGAAATAGCTATTTTGGTACATTTTTCCAATTTTTGAACGGCATAACTTCTGAACTGTTCGAGATAGAGAAAATTCAATAGCACCGTTGGAGTCAGCGTAAAAAACTGCACAAAGGGCCATAATCTTCGTTAAATTGGAAGTGGTTGAGTTTTTTCGACAAGCCAAAATTTTGTTAAAAATCGCAATTTTGAAACTAAAATTTTAAGTTCGCTCACTTATCTCGAAAACAAGGGCTCGAGTTGACATGAAACCTTCGCTATTTTACTAAAACGGCCGCGCTGATTACAAATTTGTACAGAACAGGTGTCTATCTCTAATAGTTTCCGAGTAATGTTAAAATTTCTATTTCATTTATAAGCAAAAAATGAGCGAATTCAGAGCTGTAGAGACATAAAGGTACAACCTAGGTATATCAAATCATATATTACGATAAACTCTACGATAAACTGTTCAAAGGTTCGATTCCTTTCTACCCCAAAGGTCTAAATTTTATCGAAAAAAATTGGATTTTTTTCTTGCCAGATAGAGAAATATGTTCTCGCGGTTTTTCGCGTTTTAATCGCGAACCGTCCTTCTTAGAGCGCCGAGGTGTCAGGAATGAATTTCTGGGACAATTTTCCTTCCAATACCGTTGGAATTATCTATATCGCGCCATTAGTTTGGACACAGCTTGCTCCGAAAATAGAAAATGCAGTGAAATAGCTATTTTGATCTTTTCTACCCCAAAGGTCTAAATTTCTTCGAAAAAAAAATTGGATTTTTTTCTTACGAGATGGAGCATTCTAATGTAGTCAAGCTTATGGATTGGACTGCGCTGATTTCAAAAATGGTATTACTTTTCTCATAGAGCCTACGGGTTGGGCAGAAAATGCGAAAAATGTATTCTCGTGGTTTTTCGCGTTTTAATCGCGAACCGTCCATCTTACAGCAACGAGGGTATCAGAAATGAATTCCTGGGACAATTTCTGTAGAGACATAAAGGTACAACCTAGGTATATCAAATCATATATTATTTTGATGTACTCGTCGAGATCTATCTTTTGGTGGCAAGTTCACGCCTCTACGATTTTTTTCTTGCCAGATAGAGAAATATGTTCTCGCGGTTTTTCGCGTTTTAATCGCGAACCGTCCTTCTTAGAGCGCCGAGGTGTCAGGAATGAATTTCTGGGATAATTTTCCATCCAATACCGTTGGAATGATCTATATCGCGCCATTAGTTTGGACACAGCTTGCTCCGAAAATAGAAAATGCAGTGAAATAGCTATTTTGGTACATTTTTTCCTACTTCTGAACGGCATAACTTCTGAACCGTTCGAGATAGAGAAAATTCAATAGCACCGTTGGAGTCAGCGTAAAAAACTGCATTAAGGACCATAATCTTCATTCAATTGGAAGTGGTTGAGTTTTTTCGACTAGCCAAAATTTTGTTAAAAATCGCAATTTTGAAACTAAAATTTTAAGTTCGCACACTTATCTCGAAAACTAGGGCTCGAGTTGACATGAAACCTTCGCTATCTTACTAAAACGGCCGCGCTGATTACAAATTTGTACAGAACAGGTGTCTATCTCTAATAGTTTCCGAGTAATGTTAAAATTTCTATTTCATTTATAAGCAAAAAATGAGCGAATTCAGAGCTGTAGAGACATAAAGGTACAACCTAGGTATATGAAATCATATATTATTTTGATGTACTCGTCGAGATCTATCTTTTGGTGGCGAGCAACCTAGGTATATGAAATCATATATTATTTTGATGTACTCGTCGAGATCTATCTGTTGGTGGCGAGTTCACGCCTCTACGACAAACTGTTCAAAAGTTCAATTTTTTCTACCCCAAAGGTCTAAATTTCTTCGAAAAAAATTGGATTTTTTTCTTACGAGATAGAGCATTCTAATGTAGTCAAGCTTATGGATTGGACTGCGCTGATTTCAAAAATGGTATTACTTTTCTCATAGAGCCTACGGGTTGGGCAGAAAATGCGAAAAATATATTCTCGTGGTTTTTCGCGTTTTACACGCGAACCGTTCATCTTACAGCAACGAGGGTATCAGAAATGAATACCTGTGACAATTTCCCTTCCAATACCGTTGGAATTATCTATATCGCGCCATTAGTTTGGACACAGTTTGCTCCGAAACTAGAAAATGCTGTAAAATAGCTATTTTGGTACATTTTTCCAATTTTTGAACGGCATAACTTCTGAACCGTTCGAGATAGAGAAACTTCAATAGCACCGCTGAAGTCAGCGTAAAAAACTGCATTGGGGACCATAATCTTCATTAAATTGGAAGCGGTTGAGTTTTTTTGACTGGCCAAAATTTTGTTAAAAATCGCAATTTTGAAACTAAAATTTTTAGTTCGCTCACTTATCTCAAAAGCTAGGGCTCGAGTTGACATGAAACCTTTGCTATCTTACTAAAACGGCCGCGCTGATTACAAATTTGTACAGTAGTAGTGTCTGTCTCTAACAGTCCCCGAGTAATGTTAAAATTTCGATTTCATTTATTAGCAAAAAATAAGCGAATTCAGAGCTGTAGAGACATAAAGGTACAACCTAAGTATATCAAATCATATATTATTTTGATGTACTCGTCGAGATCTATCTTTTGGTGGTAAGTTCACGCCTCTACGATAAACTGTTCAAAAGTTCGATTTCTTTCTACCATAAAGGTTTAAATTTTATCGAAAAAAAATTGGATTTTTTTCTTGCCAGATAGAAAAATATGTTCTCGCGGTTTTTCGCGTTTTAATCGCGAACCGTCCTTCTTAGAGCGCCGAGGTGTCAGGAATGAATTTCTGGGACAATTTTCCTTCTCAAATCTCAATTTTGAAACTAATATTTTTAGTTCGCTCACTTATCTCAAAAGCTAGGGCTCGGGTTGACATGAAACCTTTGCTATCTTACTAAAACGGCCGCGCTGATTACAAATTTGTACAGTACAAGTGTCTGTCTCTAACAGTCCCCGAGTAATGTTAAAATTTCGATTTCATTTATTAGCAAAAAATAAGAGAATTCAGAGCTGTAGAGACATAAAGGTACAACCTAGGTATATGAAATCATAGAGCCTACGGGTTGGGCAGAAAATGCGAAAAATATAGTCTCGTGGTTTTTCGCGTTTTACTCGCGAACCGTCCATCTTATAGCAACGAGGGTATCAGAAATGAATTCCTGGGACAATTTTCCTTCCAATACCGTTGGAATAATCTATATCGCGCCATTAGTTTGGACACAGCTTGCTCCGAAAATAGAAAATGCAGTAAAATAGCTATTTTGGTACATTTTTTCCTACTTCTGAACGGCATAACTTCTGAACCGTTCGAGATAGAGAAAATTCAATAGCACCGCTGAAGTCAGCGTAAAAAACTGCATTAGGAACCATAATCTTCATTAAATTGGAAGCGGTTGAGTTTTTTTGACTGGCCAAAATTTTGTTAAAAATCGCAATTTTGAAATTAAAATTTTTAGTTCGCTCACTTATCTCAAAAGCAAGGGCTCGAGTTGACATGAAACCTTCGCTATCTTACTAAAATGGCCGCGCTGATTACAAATTTGTACAGAACAAGTGTCTATCTCTAATAGTTTCCGAGTAATGTTAAAATGTCTATTTCATTTATAAGCAAAAAATGAGCGAATTCAGAGCTGTAGAGACATAAAGGTACAACCTAGGTATATGAAATCATATATTATTTTGATGTACTCGTCGAGATCTATCTTTTGGTGGCGAGTTCACGCCTCTACGACAAACTGTTCAAAAGTTCGATTTTTATCTACCCCAAAGGTCTAAATTTCTTAGAAAAAAAATTGGATTTTTTTCTTGCGAGATAGAGCATTCTAATGTAGTCAAGCTGATGGATTGGACTGCGCTGATTTCAAAAATGGTATTACTTTTCTCATAGAGCCTACGTGTTGGGCAGAAAATGCGAAAAATATATTCTCGTGGTTTTTCGCGTTTTGCTCGCGAACCGTCCATCTTACAGCAACAAGGGTATCAGAAATGAATTTCTGGGACAATTTCCCTTCCAATACCGTTGGAATTATCTATATCGCGCCATTAGTTTGGACACAGTTTGCTCCGAAAGTAGAAAATGCAGTAAAATAGCTATTTTGGTACATTTTTCCTACTTTTGAACGGCATAACTTCTGAACCGTTCGAGATAGAGAAAATTCAATAGCACCGCTGAAGTCAGCGTAAAAAACTGCATTAGGGACCATAATCTTCATTAAATTGGAAGCGGTTGAGTTTTTTTGATTAGCCAAAATTTTGATAAAAATCTCAATTTTGAAACTAAAATTTTTAGTTCGCTCACTTACCTCAAAAGCTAGGGCTCGAGTTGACATGAAACCTTTGCTATCTTACTAAAACGGCTGCGGTGATTACAAATTTGTACAGTACAAGTGTCTGTCTCTAACAGTCCCCGAGTAAAGTTAAAATTTCGACTTCATTTATTAGCAAAAAATAAGAGAATTCAGAGCTGTAGAGACATAAAGGTACAACCTAGATATATGAAATCATATATCATTTTGATGTACTCCTCGAAATCTATCTTTTGGTGGCGAGTTCACGCCTCTACGACAAACTGTTCAAAATTTCGATTTTTATCTACCCCAAAGGTCTAAACTTCTTAGAAAAAAAATTGGATTGTTTTCTTGCGAGATAGAGCATTCTAATGTAGTCAAGCTTATGGATTGGACTGCGCTGATTTCAAAAATGGTATTACTTTTCTCATAGAGCCTACGGGTTGGGCAGAAAATGCGAAAAATGTATTCTCGTGGTTTTTCGCGTTTTACTCGCGAACCGTCCATCTTACAGCAACGAGATTATCAGAAATGAATTTCTGGGACAATTTCCCTTTCAATACCGTCGGAATTATCTATATCGCGCCATTAGTTTGGACACAGTTTGCTCCGAAAGTAGAAAATGCAGTAAAATAGCAATTTTGGTACATTTTTCCAACTTTTGAACGGCATAACTGTTGAACCGTTCGAGATAGAGAAAATTCAATAGCACCGGTAGAGCCAGCGTAAAAAACTACATTATGAACCATAATCTTCATTAAATTGGAAGTGGTTGAGTTTCTTCGACTATCCAAAATTTTGTTAAAAGTCGCAATTTTGAAACTAAAATTTTAAGTTCGCTCACTTATCTCGAAAACTAGGGCTCGAGTTGACATGAAACCTTCGCTATCTTGTTAAAACGGCCGCGCTGATTACAAATTTGTACAGAACAGGTGTCTATCTCTAATAGTTTCCGAGTAATGTTAAAATTTCTATTTCATATATAAGCAAAAAATAAGCGAATTCAGAGCTGTAGAGACATAAAGGTACAACCTAGGTATATGAAATCATATATTATTTTGATGTACTCGTCGAGACCTATCTTTTGGTGGCGAGTTCACGCCTCTACGACAAACAGTTTAAGAGTTCGATTTTTTTCTACCCCAAAAGTCTAATTTTTTTCAAAAAAAAATTGGATTTTTTTCTTGCGAGATAGAGCATTCTAATGTAGTCATGTTCGCACCTCGTGAAATAGCTATTTTACGGCGTGTACATTTTTCCAACTTTTGAACGGCATAACTGTTGAACCGTTTGAGATAGAGAAAATTCACTAGCACCGGTAGAGCCAGCGTAAAAAACTACATTATGAACCATAATCTTCATTAAATTGGAAGTGGTTGAGTTTTTCCGACTATCCAAAATTTTGTTAAAAGTCGCAATTTTGAAACTAAAATTTGAAATTTTGAAAAATTTGCTATCTTACTAAAACGGCCGCGCCGATTACAAATTTGTACAGTACAAGTGTCTGTCTCTAACAGTCCCCAAGTAATGTTAAAATTTCGATTTCATTTATTAGCAAAAAATAAGCGAATTCAGAGCTGTAGAGACATAAAGGTACAACCTAGGTATATCAAATCATATATTATTTTGATGTACTCGTCGAGATCTATCTTTTGGTGGCAAGTTCACGCCTCCACGATAAACTGTTCAAAAGTTCGATTTCTTTCTACCCCAAAGGTCTAAATTTTATCGAAAAAAAAAGTGGATTTTTTTCTTGCGAGATAGAGCATTCTAATGTAGTCAAGCTTATGGATTGGACTGCGCTGATTTCAAAAATGGTATTACTTTTCTCATAGAGCCTACGTGTTGGGCAGAAAATGCGAAAAATATATTCTCGTGGTTTTTCGCGTTTTACTCGCGAACCGTCCATCTTAGAGCAACGAGGATATCAGAAATGAATTCCTGGGACAATTTCTCTTCCAATACCGTTGAAATTATCTATATTACGCCATTAGTTTCGACACAGTTTGCTCCGACAATAGAAAATGCAGTAAAATAGCTATTTTGGTACAATTTTCCAAATTTTGAACGCTATAACTTCTGAACCGTTCGAGATAGATAAAATTCAATAGCACCGCTGAAGTCAGCGTAAAAAACTGCATTAGGGACCATAATCTTCATTAAATTGGAAGCGGTTGAGTTTTTTTGACTAGCCAAAATTTTGTTAAAAATCGCAATTTTGAAACTAAAATTTTAAGTTCGCTCACCTATCTCAAAGGCTAGGGCTCGAGTTGACATGAAACCTTTGCTATCTTACTAAAACGGCCGCGCTGATTACAAATTTGTACAGTACAAGCGTCTGTCTCTAACAGTCCCCGAGTAATGTTACAATTTCGATTTCATTTATTAGCAAAAAATAAGCGAATCAGAGCTGTAGAGACATAAAGGTACAACCTAGGTATATGAAATCATATATTATTTTGATGTACTCGTCGAAATCTATCTTTTGGTGGCGAGTTCACGCCTCTACGACAAACTGTTCAAAAGTTCGATTTTTTCTACCCCAAAGGTCTAAATTTCTTCGAAAAAAAAAGTGGATTTTTTTCTTGCGAGATAGAGCATTCTAATGTAGTCAAGCTTATGGATTGGACTGCGCTGATTTCAAAAATGGTATTACTTTTCTCATAGAGCCTACGGGTTGGGCAGAAAATGCGAAAAATATATTCTCGTGGTTTTTCGCGTTTTACTCGCGAACCGTCCATCTTACAGCAACGAGGGTATCAGAAATGAATTTCTGGGACAATTTCCCTTTCAATACCGTCGGAATTATCTATATCGCGCCATTAGTTTGGACACAGTTTGCTCCGAAAGTAGAAAATGCAGTAAAATAGCAATTTTGGTACATTTTTCCAAATTTTGAACGGCATAACTGTTGAACCGTTCGAGATAGAGAAAATTCAATAGCACCGGTAGAGCCAGCGTAAAAAACTACATTATGAACCATAATCTTCATTAAATTGGAAGTGTTTGAGTTTCTTCGACTATCCAAAATTTTGTTAAAAGTCGCAATTTTGAAACTAAAATTTTAAGTTCGCTCACTTATCTCGAAAACTAGGGCTCGAGTTGACATGAAACCTTCGCTATCTTACTAAAACGGCCGCGCTGATTACAAATTTGTACAGAACAGGTGTCTATCTCTAATAGTTTCCGAGTAATGTTAAAATTTCTATTTCATATATAAGCAAAAAATAAGCGAAATCAGAGCTGTAGAGACATAAAGGTACAACCTAGGTATATGAAATCATATATTATTTTGATGTACTCGTCGAGACCTATCTTTTGGTGGCGAGTTCACGCCTCTACGACAAACAGTTTAAGAGTTCGATTTTTTCTACCCCAAAAGTCTAATTTTTTTCGAAAAAAAAATTGGATTTTTTTCTTGCGAGATAGAGCATTCTAATGGAGTCATGTTCGCACCTCGTGAAATAGCTATTTTAGGGCGTGTACATTTTTCCAACTTTTGAACGGCATAACTGTTGAACCGTTTGAGATAGAGAAAATTCAATAGCACCGGTAGAGCCAGCGTAAAAAACTACATTATGAACCATAATCTTCATTAAATTGGAAGTGGTTGAGTTTTTTCGACTATCCAAAATTTTGTTAAAAGTCGCAATTTTGAAACTAAAATTTGAAGTTCGCTCACTTATCTCGAAAACTAGTGCTCGAGTTGACATGAAACCTTCGCTATCTTACTAAAACGGCCGCGCTGATTACAAATTTGTACAGAACAGGTGTCTATCTCTAATAGTTTCCGAGTAATGTTAAAATTTCTATTTCATTTATAAGCAAAAAATGAGCGAATTCAGAGCTGTAGAGACATAAAGGTACAACCTAGGTATATGAAATCATATATTATTTTGATGTACTCGTCGAGATCTATCTTTTGGTGGCGAGTTCACGCCTCTACGACAAACTGTTCATAAGTTCGATTTTTTTCTAACCCAAAGGTCTAAATTTTTTCGAAAAAAAAGAAAATTGGATTTTTTTTTTCTAGCGAGATAGAGCATTCTAATGTAGTCATGCTTATGGACTGGACTGCGCTGATTTCAAAAATGGTATTACTTTTCTCATAGAGCCTACGGGTTGGGCAGAAAATACGAAAAATATATTCTCGTGGTTTTTCGCGTTTTACTCGCAAACCGTCCATCTTAGAGCAACGAGGACATCAGAAATGAATTCCTGGGACAATTTGTCTTCCAATACCGTTGAAATTATCTATATTACGCCATTAGTTTCGACACAGTTTGCTCCGACAATGGAAAATGCAGTAAAATAGCTATTTTGGTACAATTTTCCAAATTTTGAACGCTATAACTTCTGAACCGTTCGAGATAGATAAAATTCAATAGCACCGCTGAAGTCAGCGTAAAAAACTGCATTAGGGACCATAATCTTCATTAAATTGGAAGCGGTTGAGTTTTTTTGACTAGCCAAAATTTTGTTAAAAATCGCAATTTTGAAACTAAAATTTTAAGTTCGCTCACCTATCTCAAAGGCTAGGGCTCGAGTTGACATGAAACCTTTGCTATCTTACTAAAACGGCCGCGCTGATTACAAATTTGTACAGTACAAGTGTCTGTCTCTAACAGTCCCCGAGTAATGTTAAAATTTCGATTTCATTTATTAGCAAAAAATAAGCGAATCAGAGCTGTAGAGACATAAAGGTACAACCTAGGTATATCAAATCATATATTATTTTGATGTACTCGTCGAGATCTATCTTTTGGTGGAAAGTTCACGCCTCTACGATAAGCTGTTCAAAAGTTCGATTTCTTTCTACCCCAAAGGTCTAAATTTTATCGAAAAAAAAAATGGATTTTTTTCTTGCCAGATAGAGAAATATGTTCTCGCGGTTTTTCGCGTTTTAATCGCGAACCGTCCTTCTTAGAGCGCCGAGGTGTCAGGAATGAATTTCTGGGACAATTTTCCTTCCAATACCGTTGGAATGATCTATATCGCGCCATTAGTTTGGACACAGCTTGCTCCGAAAATAGAAAATGCAGTGAAATAGCTATTTTGGTACATTTTTTCCTACTTCTGAACGGCATAACTTCTGAACCGTTCGAGATGAAGAAAATTCAATTGCACCGTTGGAGTCAGCGTAAAAAACTGCATTAGGGACCATAATCTTCATTAAATTGGAAGTGGTTGAGTTTTTTCGACTAGCCAAAATTTTGTTAAAAGTCGCAATTTTGAAACTAAAATTTTAAGTTCGCTCACTTACCTCGAAAACTAGGGCTCGAGTTGACATGAAACCTTCGCTATCTTACTAAAACGGCCGCGCTGATTACAAATTTGTATAGAACAGGTGTCTATCTCTAAGAATTTCCGAGTAATGTTAAAATTTCTATTTCATTTATAAGCAAAAAATGAGCGAATTCAGAGCTGTAGAGACATAAAGGTACAACCTAGGTATATGAAATCATATATTATTTTGATGTACTCGTCGAGATCTATCTTTTGGTGGCGAGTTCACGCCTCTACGACAAACTGTTCATAAGTTCGATTTTTTTCTAACCCAAAGGTCTAAATTTTTTCGAAAAAAAAGAAAATTGGATTTTTTTTTTCTAGCGAGATAGAGCATTCTAATGTAGTCATGCTTATGGACTGGACTGCGCTGATTTCAAAAATGGTATTACTTTTCTCATAGAGCCTACGGGTTGGGCAGAAAATACGAAAAATATATTCTCGTGGTTTTTCGCGTTTTACTCGCAAACCGTCCATCTTAGAGCAACGAGGACATCAGAAATGAATTCCTGGGACAATTTGTCTTCCAATACCGTTGAAATTATCTATATTACGCCATTAGTTTCGACACAGTTTGCTCCGACAATGGAAAATGCAGTAAAATAGCTATTTTGGTACAATTTTCCAAATTTTGAACGCTATAACTTCTGAACCGTTCGAGATAGATAAAATTCAATAGCACCGCTGAAGTCAGCGTAAAAAACTGCATTAGGGACCATAATCTTCATTAAATTGGAAGCGGTTGAGTTTTTTTGACTAGCCAAAATTTTGTTAAAAATCGCAATTTTGAAACTAAAATTTTAAGTTCGCTCACCTATCTCAAAGGCTAGGGCTCGAGTTGACATGAAACCTTTGCTATCTTACTAAAACGGCCGCGCTGATTACAAATTTGTACAGTACAAGTGTCTGTCTCTAACAGTCCCCGAGTAATGTTAAAATTTCGATTTCATTTATTAGCAAAAAATAAGCGAATCAGAGCTGTAGAGACATAAAGGTACAACCTAGGTATATCAAATCATATATTATTTTGATGTACTCGTCGAGATCTATCTTTTGGTGGAAAGTTCACGCCTCTACGATAAGCTGTTCAAAAGTTCGATTTCTTTCTACCCCAAAGGTCTAAATTTTATCGAAAAAAAAAATGGATTTTTTTCTTGCCAGATAGAGAAATATGTTCTCGCGGTTTTTCGCGTTTTAATCGCGAACCGTCCTTCTTAGAGCGCCGAGGTGTCAGGAATGAATTTCTGGGACAATTTTCCTTCCAATACCGTTGGAATGATCTATATCGCGCCATTAGTTTGGACACAGCTTGCTCCGAAAATAGAAAATGCAGTGAAATAGCTATTTTGGTACATTTTTTCCTACTTCTGAACGGCATAACTTCTGAACCGTTCGAGATGAAGAAAATTCAATTGCACCGTTGGAGTCAGCGTAAAAAACTGCATTAGGGACCATAATCTTCATTAAATTGGAAGTGGTTGAGTTTTTTCGACTAGCCAAAATTTTGTTAAAAGTCGCAATTTTGAAACTAAAATTTTAAGTTCGCTCACTTACCTCGAAAACTAGGGCTCGAGTTGACATGAAACCTTCGCTATCTTACTAAAACGGCCGCGCTGATTACAAATTTGTATAGAACAGGTGTCTATCTCTAAGAATGTCCGAGTAATGTTAAAATTTCTATTTCATTTATAAGCAAAAAATGAGCGAATTCAGAGCTGTAGAGACATAAAGGTACAACCTAGGTATATGAAATCATATATTATTTTGATGTACTCGTCGAGATCTATCTTTTGGTGGCGAGTTCACGCCTCTACGACAAACTGTTCATAAGTTCGATTTTTTTCTAAACCAAAGGTCTAAATTTTTTCGAAAAAAAAGAAAATTGGATTTTTTTTTTCTAGCGAGATAGAGCATTCTAATGTAGTCATGCTTATGGACTGGACTGCGCTGATTTCAAAAATGGTATTACTTTTCTCATAGAGCCTACGGGTTGGGCAGAAAATACGAAAAATATATTCTCGTGGTTTTTCGCGTTTTACTCGCAAACCGTCCATCTTAGAGCAACGAGGACATCAGAAATGAATTCCTGGGACAATTTGTCTTCCAATACCGTTGAAATTATCTATATTACGCCATTAGTTTCGACACAGTTTGCTCCGACAATGGAAAATGCAGTAAAATAGCTATTTTGGTACAATTTTCCAAATTTTGAACGCTATAACTTCTGAACCGTTCGAGATAGATAAAATTCAATAGCACCGCTGAAGTCAGCGTAAAAAACTGCATTAGGGACCATAATCTTCATTAAATTGGAAGCGGTTGAGTTTTTTTGACTAGCCAAAATTTTGTTAAAAATCGCAATTTTGAAACTAAAATTTTAAGTTCGCTCACCTATCTCAAAGGCTAGGGCTCGAGTTGACATGAAACCTTTGCTATCTTACTAAAACGGCCGCGCTGATTACAAATTTGTACAGTACAAGTGTCTGTCTCTAACAGTCCCCGAGTAATGTTAAAATTTCGATTTCATTTATTAGCAAAAAATAAGCGAATCAGAGCTGTAGAGACATAAAGGTACAACCTAGGTATATCAAATCATATATTATTTTGATGTACTCGTCGAGATCTATCTTTTGGTGGAAAGTTCACGCCTCTACGATAAGCTGTTCAAAAGTTCGATTTCTTTCTACCCCAAAGGTCTAAATTTTATCGAAAAAAAAAATGGATTTTTTTCTTGCCAGATAGAGAAATATGTTCTCGCGGTTTTTCGCGTTTTAATCGCGAACCGTCCTTCTTAGAGCGCCGAGGTGTCAGGAATGAATTTCTGGGACAATTTTCCTTCCAATACCGTTGGAATGATCTATATCGCGCCATTAGTTTGGACACAGCTTGCTCCGAAAATAGAAAATGCAGTGAAATAGCTATTTTGGTACATTTTTTCCTACTTCTGAACGGCATAACTTCTGAACCGTTCGAGATGAAGAAAATTCAATTGCACCGTTGGAGTCAGCGTAAAAAACTGCATTAGGGACCATAATCTTCATTAAATTGGAAGTGGTTGAGTTTTTTCGACTAGCCAAAATTTTGTTAAAAGTCGCAATTTTGAAACTAAAATTTTAAGTTCGCTCACTTACCTCGAAAACTAGGGCTCGAGTTGACATGAAACCTTCGCTATCTTACTAAAACGGCCGCGCTGATTACAAATTTGTATAGAACAGGTGTCTATCTCTAAGAATTTCCGAGTAATGTTAAAATTTCTATTTCATTTATAAGCAAAAAATGAGCGAATTCAGAGCTGTAGAGACATAAAGGTACAACCTAGGTATATGAAATCATATATTATTTTGATGTACTTGTCGAGATCTATCTTTTGTTGGTAAGTTCATGCCTCTACGACAAACTGTTCAAAGGTTCGATTTATTTCTACCCCAAAGGTCTAAATTTCTTCGAAAAAAAATTGCATTTGTTTCTTGCGAGATAGAGCATTCTAATGTAGTCAAGCTTATGGATTGGACTGCGCTAATTTAAAAAATGGTATTACTTTTCTCATAGAGCCTACGGGTTGGGCAGAAAATGCGAAAAATATATTCTCGTGGGTTTTCGCGTTTTACTCGCGAACCGTCCATCTTACTGCAACGAGAGCATCTGAAATGAATTCCTGGTATAATTTCCCTTCCAATACCGTTGGAATTATCTATTTCGCGCCATTAGTTTGGAAACAGTTTGCTCCGAAAGTAGAAAATGCAGTAAAATAGCTATTTTGGTACATTTTTCCAACTTTTGAACGGCATAACTTCTGAACCGTTCCAGATAGATAAAATTCAAAATCGCAATTTTGAAACTAAAATTTTTAGGTCGCTCACTTATCTCAAAAGCTAGGGCTCGAGTTGACATAAAACCTTCGCTATCTTACTAAAATGGCCGCGCTGATTACAAATTTGTACAGAACAGGTGCCTATCTCTAATAGTTTCCGGGTAATGTTAAAATTTCTATTCATTTATAAGCAAAAAATGAGCTAATTCAGAGCTGTAGAGACATAAAGGTACAACCTAGGTATATCAAATCATATATTATTTTGATGTACTCGTCGAGATCTATCTTTTGGTGGCAAGTTCACGCCTCTACGATAAACTGTTCAAAAGTTCGATTTCTTTCTACCCCAAAGGTCTAAATTTTATCGAAAAAATATTGGATTTTTTTCTTGCCAGGTAGAGAATTATGTTCTCGCGGTTTTTCTCGTTTTAATCGCGAACCGTCCTTCCTAGAGCGCCGAGGTGTCAGGAATGAATTTCTGGGACAATTTTCCTTCCAATACCGTTGGAATAATCTATATCGCGCCATTAGTTTGGACACAGTTTGCTCCGAAAGTAGAAAATGCAGTAAAATAGCAATTTTGGTACATTTTTCCAACTTTTGAACGGCATAACTGTTGAACCGTTCGAGATAGAGAAAATTCAATAGCACCGGTAGAGCCAGCGTAAAAAACTACATTATGAACCATAATCTTCATTAAATTGGAAGTGGTTGAGTTTCTTCGACTATCCAAAATTTTGTTAAAAGTCGCAATTTTGAAACTAAAATTTTAAGTTCGCTCACTTATCTCGAAAACTAGGGCTCGAGTTGACATGAAACCTTCGCTATCTTGTTAAAACGGCCGCGCTGATTACAAATTTGTACAGAACAGGTGTCTATCTCTAATAGTTTCCGAGTAATGTTAAAATTTCTATTTCATATATAAGCAAAAAATAAGCGAATTCAGAGCTGTAGAGACATAAAGGTACAACCTAGGTATATGAAATCATATATTATTTTGATGTACTCGTCGAGACCTATCTTTTGGTGGCGAGTTCACGCCTCTACGACAAACAGTTTAAGAGTTCGATTTTTTCTACCCCAAAAGTCTAATTTTTTCAAAAAAAAAATTGGATTTTTTTCTTGCGAGATAGAGCATTCTAATGTAGTCATGTTCGCACCTCGTGAAATAGCTATTTTACGGCGTGTACATTTTTCCAACTTTTGAACGGCATAACTGTTGAACCGTTTGAGATAGAGAAAATTCACTAGCACCGGTAGAGCCAGCGTAAAAAACTACATTATGAACCATAATCTTCATTAAATTGGAAGTGGTTGAGTTTTTTCGACTATCCAAAATTTTGTTAAAAGTCGCAATTTTGAAACTAAAATTTGAAATTTTGAAAAATTTGCTATCTTACTAAAACGGCCGCGCCGATTACAAATTTGTACAGTACAAGTGTCTGTCTCTAACAGTCCCCAAGTAATGTTAAAATTTCGATTTCATTTATTAGCAAAAAATAAGCGAATTCAGAGCTGTAGAGACATAAAGGTACAACCTAGGTATATCAAATCATATATTATTTTGATGTACTCGTCGAGATCTATCTTTTGGTGGCAAGTTCACGCCTCCACGATAAACTGTTCAAAAGTTCGATTTCTTTCTACCCCAAAGGTCTAAATTTTATCGAAAAAAAAAGTGGATTTTTTTCTTGCGAGATAGAGCATTCTAATGTAGTCAAGCTTATGGATTGGACTGCGCGGATTTCAAAAATGGTATTACTTTTCTCATAGAGCCTATGGGTTGGGCAGAAAATGCGAAAAATATATTCTCGTGGTTTTTCGCGTTTTACTCGCGAACCGTCCATCTTACAGCAACGAGGGTATCAGAAATGAATTTCTGGGACAATTTCCCTTTCAATACCGTCGGAATTATCTATATCGCGCCATTAGTTTGGACACAGTTTGCTCCGAAAATAGAAAATGCAGTAAAATAGCAATTTTGGTACATTTTTCCAAATTTTGAACGGCATAACTGTTGAACCGTTCGAGATAGAGAAAATTCAATAGCACCGGTAGAGCCAGCGTAAAAAACTACATTATGAACCATAATCTTCATTAAATTGGAAGTGTTTGAGTTTCTTCGACTATCCAAAATTTTGTTAAAAGTCGCAATTTTGAAACTAAAATTTTAAGTTCGCTCACTTATCTCGAAAACTAGGGCTCGAGTTGACATGAAACCTTCGCTATCTTGCTAAAACGGCCGCGCTGATTACAAATTTGTACAGAACAGGTGTCTATCTCTAATAGTTTCCGAGTAATGTTAAAATTTCTATTTCATATATAAGCAAAAAATAAGCGAAATCAGAGCTGTAGAGACATAAAGGTACAACCTAGGTATATGAAATCATATATTATTTTGATGTACTCGTCGAGACCTATCTTTTGGTGGCGAGTTCACGCCTCTACGACAAACAGTTTAAGAGTTCGATTTTTTTCTACCCCAAAAGTCTAATTTTTTTCGAAAAAAAAAATTGGATTTTTTTCTTGCGAGATAGAGCATTCTAATGGAGTCATGTTCGCACCTCGTGAAATAGCTATTTTACGGCGTGTACATTTTACCAACTTTTGAACGGCATAACTGTTGAACCGTTTGAGATAGAGAAAATTCAATAGCACCGGTAGAGCCAGCGTAAAAAACTACATTATGAACCATAATCTTCATTAAATTGGAAGTGGTTGAGTTTTTTCGACTATCCAAAATTTTGTTAAAAGTCGCAATTTTGAAACTAAAATTTGAAGTTCGCTCACTTATCTCGAAAACTAGTGCTCGAGTTGACATGAAACCTTGGCTATCTTACTAAAACGGCCGCGCTGATTACAAATTTGTACAGAACAGGTGTCTATCTCTAATAGTTTCCGAGTAATGTTAAAATTTCTATTTCATTTATAAGCAAAAAATGAGCGAATTCAGAGCTGTAGAGACATAAAGGTACAACCTAGGTATATGAAATCATATATTATTTTGATGTACTTGTCGAGATCTATCTTTTGTTGGTAAGTTCATGCCTCTACGACAAACTGTTCAAAGGTTCGATTTATTTCTACCCCAAAGGTCTAAATTTCTTCGAAAAAAAATTGCATTTGTTTCTTGCGAGATAGAGCATTCTAATGTAGTCAAGCTTATGGATTGGACTGCGCTAATTTCAAAAATGGTATTACTTTTCTCATAGAGCCTACGGGTTGGGCAGAAAATGCGAAAAATATATTCTCGTGGGTTTTCGCGTTTTACTCGCGAACCGTCCATCTTACTGCAACGAGAGCATCTGAAATGAATTCCTGGTATAATTTCCCTTCCAATACCGTTGGAATTATCTATTTCGCGCCATTAGTTTGGACACAGTTTGCTCCGAAAGTAGAAAATGCAGTAAAATAGCTATTTTGGTACATTTTTCCAACTTTTGAACGGCATAACTTCTGAACCGTTCCAGATAGATAAAATTCAAAATCGCAATTTTGAAACTAAAATTTTTAGGTCGCTCACTTATCTCAAAAGCTAGGGCTCGAGTTGACATGAAACCTTCGCTATCTTACTAAAATGGCCGCGCTGATTACAAATTTGTACAGAACAGGTGCCTATCTCTAATAGTTTCCGGGTAATGTTAAAATTTCTATTCATTTATAAGCAAAAAATGAGCTAATTCAGAGCTGTAGAGACATAAAGGTACAACCTAGGTATATCAAATCATATATTATTTTGATGTACTCGTCGAGATCTATCTTTTGGTGGAAAGTTCACGCCTCTACGATAAACTGTTCAAAAGTTCGATTTCTTTCTACCCCAAAGGTCTAAATTTTATCGAAAAAATATTGGATTTTTTTCTTGCCAGATAGAGAATTATGTTCTCGCGGTTTTTCTCGTTTTAATCGCGAACCGTCCTTCCTAGAGCGCCGAGGTGTCAGGAATGAATTTCTGGGACAATTTTCCTTCCAATACCGTTGGAATAATCTATATCGCGCCATTAGTTTGGACACAGTTTGCTCCGAAAGTAGAAAATGCAGTAAAATAGCTATTTTGGTACATTTTTCCAACTTTTGAACGGCATAACTTCTGAACCGTTCGAGATTGATAAAATTCAATAGCACCGCTGAAGTCAGCGTAAAAAACTGCATTAGGGACCATAATCTTCATTAAATTGGAAGCGGTTGAGCTTTTTGACTAGCCAAAATTTTGTTAAAAATCTTGAAACTAAAATTTTAAGTTCGCTCACCTATCTCAAAGGCTAGGGCTCGAGTTGACATGAAACCTTTGCTATCTTACTAAAACGGCCGCGCTGATTACAAATTTGTACAGTACAAGTGTCTGTCTCTAACAGTCCCCGAGTAATGTTAAAATTTCGATTTCATTTATTAGCAAAAAATAAGCGAATCAGAGCTGTAGAGACATAAAGGTACAACCTAGCTATATGAAATCATATATTATTTTGATGTACTCGTCGAAATCTATCTTTTGGTGGCGAGTTCACGCCTCTACGACAAACAGTTTAAGAGTTCGATTTTTTTCTACCCCAAAAGTCTAATTTTTTTCGAAAAAAAAAATTGGATTTTTTTCTTGCGAGATAGAGCATTCTAATGGAGTCATGTTCGCACCTCGTAAAATAGCTATTTTACGGCGTGTACATTTTTCCAACTTTTGAACGGCATAACTGTTGAACCGTTTGAGATAGAGAAAATTCAATAACACCGGTAGAGCCAGCGTAAAAAACTACATTATGAACCATAATCTTCATTAAATTGGAAGTGTTTGAGTTTCTTCGACTATCCAAAATTTTGTTAAAAGTCGCAATTTTGAAACTAAAATTTTAAGTTCGCTCACTTATCTCGAAAACTAGGGCTCGAGTTGACATGAAACCTTCGCTATCTTGCTAAAACGGCCGCGCTGATTACAAATTTGTACAGAACAGGTGTCTATCTCTAATAGTTTCCGAGTAATGTTAAAATTTCTATTTCATATATAAGCAAAAAATAAGCGAAATCAGAGCTGTAGAGACATAAAGGTACAACCTAGGTATATGAAATCATATATTATTTTGATGTACTCGTCGAGACCTATCTTTTGGTGGCGAGTTCACGCCTCTACGACAAACAGTTTAAGAGTTCGATTTTTTTCTACCCCAAAAGTCTAATTTTTTTCGAAAAAAAAAATTGGATTTTTTTCTTGCGAGATAGAGCATTCTAATGGAGTCATGTTCGCACCTCGTGAAATAGCTATTTTACGGCGTGTACATTTTACCAACTTTTGAACGGCATAACTGTTGAACCGTTTGAGATAGAGAAAATTCAATAGCACCGGTAGAGCCAGCGTAAAAAACTACATTATGAAGCATAATCTTCATTAAATTGGAAGTGGTTGAGTTTTTTCGACTATCCAAAATTTTGTTAAAAGTCGCAATTTTGAAACTAAAATTTGAAGTTCGCTCACTTATCTCGAAAACTAGTGCTCGAGTTGACATGAAACCTTGGCTATCTTACTAAAACGGCCGCGCTGATTACAAATTTGTACAGAACAGGTGTCTATCTCTAATAGTTTCCGAGTAATGTTAAAATTTCTATTTCAATTATAAGCAAAAAATGAGCGAATTCAGAGCTGTAGAGACATAAAGGTACAACCTAGGTATATGAAATCATATATTATTTTGATGTACTTGTCGAGATCTATCTTTTGTTGGTAAGTTCATGCCTCTACGACAAACTGTTCAAAGGTTCGATTTATTTCTACCCCAAAGGTCTAAATTTCTTCGAAAAAAAATTGCATTTGTTTCTTGCGAGATAGAGCATTCTAATGTAGTCAAGCTTATGGATTGGACTGCGCTAATTTCAAAAATGGTATTACTTTTCTCATAGAGCCTACGGGTTGGGCAGAAAATGCGAAAAATATATTCTCGTGGGTTTTCGCGTTTTACTCGCGAACCGTCCATCTTACTGCAACGAGAGCATCTGAAATGAATTCCTGGTATAATTTCCCTTCCAATACCGTTGGAATTATCTATTTCGCGCCATTAGTTTGGACACAGTTTGCTCCGAAAGTAGAAAATGCAGTAAAATAGCTATTTTGGTACATTTTTCCAACTTTTGAACGGCATAACTTCTGAACCGTTCCAGATAGATAAAATTCAAAATCGCAATTTTAAAACTAAAATTTTTAGGTCGCTCACTTATCTCAAAAGCTAGGGCTCGAGTTGACATGAAACCTTCGCTATCTTACTAAAATGGCCGCGCTGATTACAAATTTGTACAGAACAGGTGCCTATCTCTAATAGTTTCCGGGTAATGTTAAAATTTCTATTCATTTATAAGCAAAAAATGAGCTAATTCAGAGCTGTAGAGACATAAAGGTACAACCTAGGTATATGAAATCATATATTATTTTGATGTACTCGTCGAGATCTATCTTTTGGTGGCAAGTTCACGCCTCTACGATAAACTGTTCAAAAGTTCGATTTCTTTCTACCCCAAAGGTCTAAATTTTATCGAAAAAATATTGGATTTTTTTCTTGCCAGATAGAGAATTATGTTCTCGCGGTTTTTCTCGTTTTAATCGCGAACCGTCCTTCCTAGAGCGCCGAGGTGTCAGGAATGAATTTCTGGGACAATTTTCCTTCCAATACCGTTGGAATAATCTATATCGCGCCATTAGTTTGGACACAGTTTGCTCCGAAAGTAGAAAATGCAGTAAAATAGCTATTTTGGTACATTTTTCCAACTTTTGAACGGCATAACTTCTGAACCGTTCGAGATTGATAAAATTCAATAGCACCGCTGAAGTCAGCGTAAAAAACTGCATTAGGGACCATAATCTTCATTAAATTGGAAGTGGTTGAGTTTCTTCGACTATCCAAAATTTTGTTAAAAGTCGCAATTTTGAAACTAAAATTTTAAGTTCGCTCACTTATCTCGAAAACTAGGGCTCGAGTTGACATGAAACCTTCGCTATCTTGTTAAAACGGCCGCGCTGATTACAAATTTGTACGGAACAGGTGTCTATCTCTAATAGTTTCCGAGTAATGTTAAAATTTCTATTTCATATATAAGCAAAAAATAAGCGAATTCAGAGCTGTAGAGACATAAAGGTACAACCTAGGTATATGAAATCATATATTATTTTGATGTACTCGTCGAGACCTATCTTTTGGTGGCGAGTTCACGCCTCTACGACAAACAGTTTAAGAGTTCGATTTTTTTCTACCCCAAAAGTCTAATTTTTTTCAAAAAAAAAATTGGATTTTTTTCTTGCGAGATAGAGCATTCTAATGTAGTCATGTTCGCACCTCGTGAAATAGCTATTTTACGGCGTGTACATTTTTCCAACTTTTGAACGGCATAACTGTTGAACCGTTTGAGATAGAGAAAATTCACTAGCACCGGTAGAGCCAGCGTAAAAAACTACATTATGAACCATAATCTTCATTAAATTGGAAGTGGTTGAGTTTTTTCGACTATCCAAAATTTTGTTAAAAGTCGCAATTTTGAAACTAAAATTTGAAATTTTGAAAAATTTGCTATCTTACTAAAACGGCCGCGCCGATTACAAATTTGTACAGTACAAGTGTCTGTCTCTAACAGTCCCCAAGTAATGTTAAAATTTCGATTTCATTTATTAGCAAAAAATAAGCGAATTCAGAGCTGTAGAGACATAAAGGTACAACCTAGGTATATCAAATCATATATTATTTTGATGTACTCGTCGAGATCTATCTTTTGGTGGCAAGTTCACGCCTCCACGATAAACTGTTCAAAAGTTCGATTTCTTTCTACCCCAAAGGTCTAAATTTTATCGAAAAAAAAAGTGGATTTTTTTCTTGCGAGATAGAGCATTCTAATGTAGTCAAGCTTATGGATTGGACTGCGCGGATTTCAAAAATGGTATTACTTTTCTCATAGAGCCTATGGGTTGAGCAGAAAATGCGAAAAATATATTCTCGTGGTTTTTCGCGTTTTACTCGCGAACCGTCCATCTTACAGCAACGAGGGTATCAGAAATGAATTTCTGGGACAATTTCCCTTTCAATACCGTCGGAATTATCTATATCGCGCCATTAGTTTGGACACAGTTTGCTCCGAAAATAGAAAATGCAGTAAAATAGCAATTTTGGTACATTTTTCCAAATTTTGAACGGCATAACTGTTGAACCGTTCGAGATAGAGAAAATTCAATAGCACCGGTAGAGCCAGCGTAAAAAACTACATTATGAACCATAATCTTCATTAAATTGGAAGTGTTTGAGTTTCTTCGACTATCCAAAATTTTGTTAAAAGTCGCAATTTTGAAACTAAAATTTTAAGTTCGCTCACTTATCTCGAAAACTAGGGCTCGAGTTGACATGAAACCTTCGCTATCTTGCTAAAACGGCCGCGCTGATTACAAATTTGTACAGAACAGGTGTCTATCTCTAATAGTTTCCGAGTAATGTTAAAATTTCTATTTCATATATAAGCAAAAAATAAGCGAAATCAGAGCTGTAGAGACATAAAGGTACAACCTAGGTATATGAAATCATATATTATTTTGATGTACTCGTCGAGACCTATCTTTTGGTGGCGAGTTCACGCCTCTACGACAAACAGTTTAAGAGTTCGATTTTTTTCTACCCCAAAAGTCTAATTTTTTTCGAAAAAAAAAATTGGATTTTTTTCTTGCGAGATAGAGCATTCTAATGGAGTCATGTTCGCACCTCGTGAAATAGCTATTTTACGGCGTGTACATTTTACCAACTTTTGAACGGCATAACTGTTGAACCGTTTGAGATAGAGAAAATTCAATAGCACCGGTAGAGCCAGCGTAAAAAACTACATTATGAACCATAATCTTCATTAAATTGGAAGTGGTTGAGTTTTTTCGACTATCCAAAATTTTGTTAAAAGTCGCAATTTTGAAACTAAAATTTGAAGTTCGCTCACTTATCTCGAAAACTAGTGCTCGAGTTGACATGAAACCTTGGCTATCTTACTAAAACGGCCGCGCTGATTACAAATTTGTACAGAACAGGTGTCTATCTCTAATAGTTTCCGAGTAATGTTAAAATTTCTATTTCATTTATAAGCAAAAAATGAGCGAATTCAGAGCTGTAGAGACATAAAGGTACAACCTAGGTATATGAAATCATATATTATTTTGATGTACTTGTCGAGATCTATCTTTTGTTGGTAAGTTCATGCCTCTACGACAAACTGTTCAAAGGTTCGATTTATTTCTACCCCAAAGGTCTAAATTTCTTCGAAAAAAAATTGCATTTGTTTCTTGCGAGATAGAGCATTCTAATGTAGTCAAGCTTATGGATTGGACTGCGCTAATTTCAAAAATGGTATTACTTTTCTCATAGAGCCTACGGGTTGGGCAGAAAATGCGAAAAATATATTCTCGTGGGTTTTCGCGTTTTACTCGCGAACCGTCCATCTTACTGCAACGAGAGCATCTGAAATGAATTCCTGGTATAATTTCCCTTCCAATACCGTTGGAATTATCTATTTCGCGCCATTAGTTTGGACACAGTTTGCTCCGAAAGTAGAAAATGCAGTAAAATAGCTATTTTGGTACATTTTTCCAACTTTTGAACGGCATAACTTCTGAACCGTTCCAGATAGATAAAATTCAAAATCGCAATTTTAAAACTAAAATTTTTAGGTCGCTCACTTATCTCAAAAGCTAGGGCTCGAGTTGACATGAAACCTTCGCTATCTTACTAAAATGGCCGCGCTGATTACAAATTTGTACAGAACAGGTGCCTATCTCTAATAGTTTCCGGGTAATGTTAAAATTTCTATTCATTTATAAGCAAAAAATGAGCTAATTCAGAGCTGTAGAGACATAAAGGTACAACCTAGGTATATGAAATCATATATTATTTTGATGTACTCGTCGAGATCTATCTTTTGGTGGCAAGTTCACGCCTCTACGATAAACTGTTCAAAAGTTCGATTTCTTTCTACCCCAAAGGTCTAAATTTTATCGAAAAAATATTGGATTTTTTTCTTGCCAGATAGAGAATTATGTTCTCGCGGTTTTTCTCGTTTTAATCGCGAACTGTCCTTCCTAGAGCGCCGAGGTGTCAGGAATGAATTTCTGGGACAATTTTCCTTCCAATACCGTTGGAATAATCTATATCGCGCCATTAGTTTGGACACAGTTTGCTCCGAAAGTAGAAAATGCAGTAAAATAGCTATTTTGGTACATTTTTCCAACTTTTGAACGGCATAACTTCTGAACCGTTCGAGATTGATAAAATTCAATAGCACCGCTGAAGTCAGCGTAAAAAACTGCATTAGGGACCATAATCTTCATTAAATTGGAAGTGGTTGAGTTTCTTCGACTATCCAAAATTTTGTTAAAAGTCGCAATTTTGAAACTAAAATTTTAAGTTCGCTCACTTATCTCGAAAACTAGGGCTCGAGTTGACATGAAACCTTCGCTATCTTGTTAAAACGGCCGCGCTGATTACAAATTTGTACGGAACAGGTGTCTATCTCTAATAGTTTCCGAGTAATGTTAAAATTTCTATTTCATATATAAGCAAAAAATAAGCGAATTCAGAGCTGTAGAGACATAAAGGTACAACCTAGGTATATGAAATCATATATTATTTTGATGTACTCGTCGAGACCTATCTTTTGGTGGCGAGTTCACGCCTCTACGACAAACAGTTTAAGAGTTCGATTTTTTTCTACCCCAAAAGTCTAATTTTTTTCGAAAAAAAAAATTGGATTTTTTTCTTGCGAGATAGAGCATTCTAATGGAGTCATGTTCGCACCTCGTGAAATAGCTATTTTACGGCGTGTACATTTTACCAACTTTTGAACGGCATAACTGTTGAACCGTTTGAGATAGAGAAAATTCAATAGCACCGGTAGAGCCAGCGTAAAAAACTACATTATGAACCATAATCTTCATTAAATTGGAAGTGGTTGAGTTTTTTCGACTATCCAAAATTTTGTTAAAAGTCGCAATTTTGAAACTAAAATTTGAAGTTCGCTCACTTATCTCGAAAACTAGTGCTCGAGTTGACATGAAACCTTGGCTATCTTACTAAAACGGCCGCGCTGATTACAAATTTGTACAGAACAGGTGTCTATCTCTAATAGTTTCCGAGTAATGTTAAAATTTCTATTTCATTTATAAGCAAAAAATGAGCGAATTCAGAGCTGTAGAGACATAAAGGTACAACCTAGGTATATGAAATCATATATTATTTTGATGTACTTGTCGAGATCTATCTTTTGTTGGTAAGTTCATGCCTCTACGACAAACTGTTCAAAGGTTCGATTTATTTCTACCCCAAAGGTCTAAATTTCTTCGAAAAAAAATTGCATTTGTTTCTTGCGAGATAGAGCATTCTAATGTAGTCAAGCTTATGGATTGGACTGCGCTAATTTCAAAAATGGTATTACTTTTCTCATAGAGCCTACGGGTTGGGCAGAAAATGCGAAAAATATATTCTCGTGGGTTTTCGCGTTTTACTCGCGAACCGTCCATCTTACTGCAACGAGAGCATCTGAAATGAATTCCTGGTATAATTTCCCTTCCAATACCGTTGGAATTATCTATTTCGCGCCATTAGTTTGGACACAGTTTGCTCCGAAAGTAGAAAATGCAGTAAAATAGCTATTTTGGTACATTTTTCCAACTTTTGAACGGCATAACTTCTGAACCGTTCCAGATAGATAAAATTCAAAATCGCAATTTTAAAACTAAAATTTTTAGGTCGCTCACTTATCTCAAAAGCTAGGGCTCGAGTTGACATGAAACCTTCGCTATCTTACTAAAATGGCCGCGCTGATTACAAATTTGTACAGAACAGGTGCCTATCTCTAATAGTTTCCGGGTAATGTTAAAATTTCTATTCATTTATAAGCAAAAAATGAGCTAATTCAGAGCTGTAGAGACATAAAGGTACAACCTAGGTATATGAAATCATATATTATTTTGATGTACTCGTCGAGATCTATCTTTTGGTGGCAAGTTCACGCCTCTACGATAAACTGTTCAAAAGTTCGATTTCTTTCTACCCCAAAGGTCTAAATTTTATCGAAAAAATATTGGATTTTTTTCTTGCCAGATAGAGAATTATGTTCTCGCGGTTTTTCTCGTTTTAATCGCGAACCGTCCTTCCTAGAGCGCCGAGGTGTCAGGAATGAATTTCTGGGACAATTTTCCTTCCAATACCGTTGGAATAATCTATATCGCGCCATTAGTTTGGACACAGTTTGCTCCGAAAGTAGAAAATGCAGTAAAATAGCTATTTTGGTACATTTTTCCAACTTTTGAACGGCATAACTTCTGAACCGTTCGAGATTGATAAAATTCAATAGCACCGCTGAAGTCAGCGTAAAAAACTGCATTAGGGACCATAATCTTCATTAAATTGGAAGTGGTTGAGTTTCTTCGACTATCCAAAATTTTGTTAAAAGTCGCAATTTTGAAACTAAAATTTTAAGTTCGCTCACTTATCTCGAAAACTAGGGCTCGAGTTGACATGAAACCTTCGCTATCTTGTTAAAACGGCCGCGCTGATTACAAATTTGTACGGAACAGGTGTCTATCTCTAATAGTTTCCGAGTAATGTTAAAATTTCTATTTCATATATAAGCAAAAAATAAGCGAATTCAGAGCTGTAGAGACATAAAGGTACAACCTAGGTATATGAAATCATATATTATTTTGATGTACTCGTCGAGACCTATCTTTTGGTGGCGAGTTCACGCCTCTACGACAAACAGTTTAAGAGTTCGATTTTTTTCTACCCCAAAAGTCTAATTTTTTTCAAAAAAAAAATTGGATTTTTTTCTTGCGAGATAGAGCATTCTAATGTAGTCATGTTCGCACCTCGTGAAATAGCTATTTTACGGCGTGTACATTTTTCCAACTTTTGAACGGCATAACTGTTGAACCGTTTGAGATAGAGAAAATTCACTAGCACCGGTAGAGCCAGCGTAAAAAACTACATTATGAACCATAATCTTCATTAAATTGGAAGTGGTTGAGTTTTTTCGACTATCCAAAATTTTGTTAAAAGTCGCAATTTTGAAACTAAAATTTGAAATTTTGAAAAATTTGCTATCTTACTAAAACGGCCGCGCCGATTACAAATTTGTACAGTACAAGTGTCTGTCTCTAACAGTCCCCAAGTAATGTTAAAATTTCGATTTCATTTATTAGCAAAAAATAAGCGAATTCAGAGCTGTAGAGACATAAAGGTACAACCTAGGTATATCAAATCATATATTATTTTGATGTACTCGTCGAGATCTATCTTTTGGTGGCAAGTTCACGCCTCCACGATAAACTGTTCAAAAGTTCGATTTCTTTCTACCCCAAAGGTCTAAATTTTATCGAAAAAAAAAGTGGATTTTTTTCTTGCGAGATAGAGCATTCTAATGTAGTCAAGCTTATGGATTGGACTGCGCGGATTTCAAAAATGGTATTACTTTTCTCATAGAGCCTATGGGTTGAGCAGAAAATGCGAAAAATATATTCTCGTGGTTTTTCGCGTTTTACTCGCGAACCGTCCATCTTACAGCAACGAGGGTATCAGAAATGAATTTCTGGGACAATTTCCCTTTCAATACCGTCGGAATTATCTATATCGCGCCATTAGTTTGGACACAGTTTGCTCCGAAAATAGAAAATGCAGTAAAATAGCAATTTTGGTACATTTTTCCAAATTTTGAACGGCATAACTGTTGAACCGTTCGAGATAGAGAAAATTCAATAGCACCGGTAGAGCCAGCGTAAAAAACTACATTATGAACCATAATCTTCATTAAATTGGAAGTGTTTGAGTTTCTTCGACTATCCAAAATTTTGTTAAAAGTCGCAATTTTGAAACTAAAATTTTAAGTTCGCTCACTTATCTCGAAAACTAGGGCTCGAGTTGACATGAAACCTTCGCTATCTTGCTAAAACGGCCGCGCTGATTACAAATTTGTACAGAACAGGTGTCTATCTCTAATAGTTTCCGAGTAATGTTAAAATTTCTATTTCATATATAAGCAAAAAATAAGCGAAATCAGAGCTGTAGAGACATAAAGGTACAACCTAGGTATATGAAATCATATATTATTTTGATGTACTCGTCGAGACCTATCTTTTGGTGGCGAGTTCACGCCTCTACGACAAACAGTTTAAGAGTTCGATTTTTTTCTACCCCAAAAGTCTAATTTTTTTCGAAAAAAAAAATTGGATTTTTTTCTTGCGAGATAGAGCATTCTAATGGAGTCATGTTCGCACCTCGTGAAATAGCTATTTTACGGCGTGTACATTTTACCAACTTTTGAACGGCATAACTGTTGAACCGTTTGAGATAGAGAAAATTCAATAGCACCGGTAGAGCCAGCGTAAAAAACTACATTATGAACCATAATCTTCATTAAATTGGAAGTGGTTGAGTTTTTTCGACTATCCAAAATTTTGTTAAAAGTCGCAATTTTGAAACTAAAATTTGAAGTTCGCTCACTTATCTCGAAAACTAGTGCTCGAGTTGACATGAAACCTTGGCTATCTTACTAAAACGGCCGCGCTGATTACAAATTTGTACAGAACAGGTGTCTATCTCTAATAGTTTCCGAGTAATGTTAAAATTTCTATTTCATTTATAAGCAAAAAATGAGCGAATTCAGAGCTGTAGAGACATAAAGGTACAACCTAGGTATATGAAATCATATATTATTTTGATGTACTTGTCGAGATCTATCTTTTGTTGGTAAGTTCATGCCTCTACGACAAACTGTTCAAAGGTTCGATTTATTTCTACCCCAAAGGTCTAAATTTCTTCGAAAAAAAATTGCATTTGTTTCTTGCGAGATAGAGCATTCTAATGTAGTCAAGCTTATGGATTGGACTGCGCTAATTTCAAAAATGGTATTACTTTTCTCATAGAGCCTACGGGTTGGGCAGAAAATGCGAAAAATATATTCTCGTGGGTTTTCGCGTTTTACTCGCGAACCGTCCATCTTACTGCAACGAGAGCATCTGAAATGAATTCCTGGTATAATTTCCCTTCCAATACCGTTGGAATTATCTATTTCGCGCCATTAGTTTGGACACAGTTTGCTCCGAAAGTAGAAAATGCAGTAAAATAGCTATTTTGGTACATTTTTCCAACTTTTGAACGGCATAACTTCTGAACCGTTCCAGATAGATAAAATTCAAAATCGCAATTTTGAAACTAAAATTTTTAGGTCGCTCACTTATCTCAAAAGCTAGGGCTCGAGTTGACATGAAACCTTCGCTATCTTACTAAAATGGCCGCGCTGATTACAAATTTGTACAGAACAGGTGCCTATCTCTAATAGTTTCCGGGTAATGTTAAAATTTCTATTCATTTATAAGCAAAAAATGAGCTAATTCAGAGCTGTAGAGACATAAAGGTACAACCTAGGTATATCAAATCATATATTATTTTGATGTACTCGTCGAGATCTATCTTTTGGTGGAAAGTTCACGCCTCTACGATAAACTGTTCAAAAGTTCGATTTCTTTCTACCCCAAAGGTCTAAATTTTATCGAAAAAATATTGGATTTTTTTCTTGCCAGATAGAGAATTATGTTCTCGCGGTTTTTCTCGTTTTAATCGCGAACCGTCCTTCCTAGAGCGCCGAGGTGTCAGGAATGAATTTCTGGGACAATTTTCCTTCCAATACCGTTGGAATAATCTATATCGCGCCATTAGTTTGGACACAGTTTGCTCCGAAAGTAGAAAATGCAGTAAAATAGCTATTTTGGTACATTTTTCCAACTTTTGAACGGCATAACTTCTGAACCGTTCGAGATTGATAAAATTCAATAGCACCGCTGAAGTCAGCGTAAAAAACTGCATTAGGGACCATAATCTTCATTAAATTGGAAGCGGTTGAGCTTTTTGACTAGCCAAAATTTTGTTAAAAATCTTGAAACTAAAATTTTAAGTTCGCTCACCTATCTCAAAGGCTAGGGCTCGAGTTGACATGAAACCTTTGCTATCTTACTAAAACGGCCGCGCTGATTACAAATTTGTACAGTACAAGTGTCTGTCTCTAACAGTCCCCGAGTAATGTTAAAATTTCGATTTCATTTATTAGCAAAAAATAAGCGAATCAGAGCTGTAGAGACATAAAGGTACAACCTAGCTATATGAAATCATATATTATTTTGATGTACTCGTCGAAATCTATCTTTTGGTGGCGAGTTCACGCCTCTACGACAAACAGTTTAAGAGTTCGATTTTTTTCTACCCCAAAAGTCTAATTTTTTTCGAAAAAAAAAATTGGATTTTTTTCTTGCGAGATAGAGCATTCTAATGGAGTCATGTTCGCACCTCGTAAAATAGCTATTTTACGGCGTGTACATTTTTCCAACTTTTGAACGGCATAACTGTTGAACCGTTTGAGATAGAGAAAATTCAATAGCACCGGTAGAGCCAGCGTAAAAAACTACATTATGAACCATAATCTTCATTAAATTGGAAGTGGTTGAGTTTTTTCGACTATCCAAAATTTTGTTAAAAGTCGCAATTTTGAAACTAAAATTTGAAGTTCGCTCACTTATCTCGAAAACTAGTGCTCGAGTTGACATGAAACCTTCGCTATCTTACTAAAACGGCCGCGCTGATTACAAATTTGTACAGAACAGGTGTCTATCTCTAATAGTTTCCGAGTAATGTTAAAATTTCTATTTCATTTATAAGCAAAAAATGAGCGAATTCAGAGCTGTAGAGACATAAAGGTACAACCTAGGTATATGAAATCATATATTATTTTGATGTACTCGTCGAGATCTATCTTTTGGTGGCGAGTTCACGCCTCTACGACAAACTGTTCATAAGTTCGATTTTTTTCTAACCCAAAGGTCTAAATTTTTTCGAAAAAAAAAAATTGGATTTTTTTTTCTAGCGAGATAGAGCATTCTAATGTAGTCATGCTTATGGACTGGACTGCGCTGATTTCAAAAATGGTATTACTTTTCTCATAGAGCCTACGGGTTGGGCAGAAAATACGAAAAATATATTCTCGTGGTTTTTCGCGTTTTACTCGCGAACCGTCCATCTTAGAGCAACGAGGACATCAGAAATGAATTCCTGGGACAATTTCTCTTCCAATACCGTTGAAATTATCTATATTACGCCATTAGTTTCGACACAGTTTGCTCCGACAATGGAAAATGCAGTAAAATAGCTAGTTTGGTACAATTTTCCAAATTTTGAACGCTATAACTTCTGAACCGTTCGAGATAGATAAAATTCAATAGCACCGCTGAAGTCAGCGTAAAAAACTGCATTAGGGACCATAATCTTCATTAAATTGGAAGCGGTTGAGTTTTTTTGACTAGCCAAAATTTTGTTAAAAATCGCAATTTTGAAACTAAAATTTTAAGTTCGCTCACCTATCTCAAAGGCTAGGGCTCGAGTTGACATGAAACCTTTGCTATCTTACTAAAACGGCCGCGCTGATTACAGATATATCGAGATAGATAAAATTCAATAGCACCGCTGAAGTCAGCGTAAAAAACTGCATTAGGGACCATAATCTTCATTAAATTGGAAGCGGTTGAGCTTTTTGACTAGCCAAAATTTTGTTAAAAATCTTGAAACTAAAATTTTTAGTTCGCTCACTTTTCTCAAAAGCTAGGGCTCGAGTTGACATGAAACCTTTGCTATCTTACTAAAACGGCCGCGCTGATTACAAATTTGTACAGTACAAGTGTCTGTCTCTAACAGTCCCCGAGTAATGATAAAATTTCGATTTCATTTATTAGCAAAAAATAAGCGAATTCAGAGCTGTAGAGACATAAAGGTACAAACTAAGTATATCAAATCATATATTATTTTGATGTACTCGTCGAGATCTATCTTTTGGTGGCAAGTTCACGCCTCTACGATAAACTGTTCAAAAGAGTAGTAGATTTGAGCTGGAGCTAGACCATGTGGCACATGTGGTATTGTCATTTTTTCAAAATTCAAAATAAATCGCGCCATCTATCGGCGAGTGGTAAAATTGTCCGTCGTGGCTGGGCGACATGATCCGGTGCGCCATCTATCGGCGAGTGGCAAAGTTGTGCACCGTGACCGAGCGATGCCATTCGGTGTGCCATCTATCGGCGCGTGGCCGGGCGGCGCTATTCGGTGTGCGCGAAGGTGCGCGCGCGGTGCCGCGCTTCGCGACACGTTAAACATTTAAATTTTAAAGCTTCTGACGTCTGCACGTTTCGGTGGAGCGCCATCTGTGCGCGCTACTCGGTGGAAGCGAGTCGTACGGTGCTATAGATGTTTCAAACTAAGAAGAGCACAGTTGTATATGCAACCAAATATACACAGGCAGTTTATAAACCATACTCTGGGTATGATTGGTTGCATGTACAACTGTGCTCTTCTTAGTTTGAAACTACTCTAAGTTGTGCGCGCTGCGCCGAGCTATGCAACACGTTAAACATTCAAATTTAAAGCGTTCCCAAACCGACGCGGTTGCGATCACGATAGCGATGGCGGTGGTGATCGGACTCTGCTGCAGTAAATAAATGAGCGAGCACATACCAGGAGCGGTCATCGCTATCGTGATTGCAACCGCACCGGTTTGGAGGACGCTTTAAATTTGAATGTTTAACGTGTTGCATAACCCGGTGGAGCGCGCGCTGCGCCGGGCGACGCAACTCGTCAAACATTCAAATTTAAAACCTCTAACGTTTGCGCGTTTCGGTGTACCCGTTGAAGCGCTATTTGCTATTTGTCTTTTATTTCTCATATTAAATTGATTAGAAAAGAAACACCATAATTTTATTATTTATTATTTATTTTTTTAATTCGTACATTGAATACATATACGTGTACTACGTGGTCCTCATCACCCACGTAGTACTGAATGTTCGCCGTTAGCGCTACCATCCCCTCTTCTGGCCAAGGGGAGGGCGGCGCGTATGGTGACGGGTGCATCACCATCGTTGGAATCTAAAAAAGAAAAAAACAAAATTTATAAATAATGTCATAAATACTTCAATAATTTATAATTGAAAGTTATAAATAAAACATGATTTAGGTTATTATTAAACTAACATATTTTAATCAGGTTATTACATTCATTTAATACACCACGTCTTGGAAGTTTGTAAACCTATCTTTTGCTAGTTTAGCTTTTTTTTCCATATAAGGACATACACCGTAACAAGTGTTATAATTCGTGAACACTCCTGTAAAATTAGTTGAAATAAACTTAGCAGGTTAAAACTTAAAGCTCACGATATATTATGTTTAGTTTTTTGTAAAAACAAAGTTATAGGTATATAGAAATATGTATTAAATAGAAATATTATCAATAAAATATGTACTTACACGTAAATGATGCGGAAGCATCAATTCAATTTGAATTTGCACTAAACAAAAAAATTATAAGAACTTCTCATATTTGAAAAATCAATTAAACACTTACATGCTATCAAAGCATCCACCGGATTGGAATCCATTTTACAAAATGAATGTTCCATAAGATGTCCTCTATATATAGAGAAATTCATCTGTGTTAGCATTTTTTATTCCATCTGAAGAACCGGCCCGTTCGAAAAGATTATCACGGAATTTATATGTTCACTTGTCACCGCATAAAATTTATTACTACAATTAATTGTAATTTCTAAAGCTTTATTTATAGTGTTTAAAATGCAAATTTCTCATTGAGAAAGATTGCTAAAATTATACGTTCTGACTACAACTGTTTAAATAAAACACATAGTTTGAAGTGAAGAATATTTTTAATATCCCTCTTTTACATTATATACGAAGATTTCAATGAAATCTTCGTAGGGGATGTAGCATATATCTTCCTTTAGAAAAATTTTATCATCTAACCAGCCCACAGGTGGTGGATGAGGACTCAGTTGGAAGAAGTACGGAAGACACTACAAAAAATAACCATATAAAAAATAGGGAAGACATAAATCGATTTCAGACCGATACATAAAGATGTGTTATAATATTATTTAAAATGTATTCTTACTCTTATATCCTGAGGAAGATATTCTTCCACTTCAAATGACACTAAACAGAAAAAAACTATTAGTACTTTTACAATTTGAAAAAAATCACAACTCACAATTATCAATAAATGATGACATCGTTGTTACCTGTTAGAACTTCTACAATCTTAGAACTGATAAATACACCAGGAGTTCTACTGTATTTATATAGCTCAAGACATTTCTCAAATCATATTTTTTAATTTAACACATATAACTGATAGAAAGTACCAATTTTTACAATACATTACATGGTGTATATTATGTAATTGATACAAGGTGCAATGCGTTGCTTTCACAAGCAATACATGCTAATAATGTAATTCACATGATTCGATATATATTTCAACTTTTTTTAAAAATTGTTTATCCTCATTTTTTTATCAATTAAAATTCTCCGAATAAGAAACGTTCAAGAATTCAACATTTTCATGTGAAAAGAAAACGTATTTTAATGAGCTTGCAAAAAATCGCTAGGGAAATGAACTGTAATAACTTTTTCTATCCATCTCTTTCTTATTAAAGATAATTATTAATTATAATTAAGTCATTTTTTTTAAACGCATGAAGTATTTAATGAGGTTGTAAGAAACGTTAAGGGAAATGAACTGACTGTAATAACATTTTTGTTGCTATTTAAAATTCTTCGAATTGGAAACACAAAGACAAAGGTTTTTTCTATGCAATATAAATATTGGGGTCACAGTTTAATGTTAAAAGACGTATTTTCATGAGCTTGCTAAAATTGCTGCAAAAATCAACTATAATAAGTTTATAATAATTTTTAGAACACCAGCTCAAGCAGTGAAACCAACTAGCAACGTGGACAACTGCAAAACGCTTTTATTAGCAAATCGCATGTCAATATATGCCCATGATGACGCTAGATTCACACACGCACAAAAACAGCAAAGGATAATTCAAGAATGTGAAGCGGAATTACACTATTACAGGGTAAATTTTGAATTGTGCGATTTGAATTTCACTCGAACTGAAGATATTGTTGAAAATTTAACTATATCTTTAGCTTATTCTGACAGTAGACTGCTGGAAGAGAAAGTTCTGCATTTGTTAGAAATCGATAACTTAAATATTGAAATCAAAGAAATTAATCAAACTTTAAGTCAGACTATTAGATTAATAAATAATTTTCGGGAAAATCAAACGGTATTGTTGTCTAATCTCACCACTTGTCATTCAGAAGTTAATAATTTAAAAATAAATGTTGAAAGTTTACAACACAAGTCAAAAGAATTTAATTTGAAAATTGAAACAGCAAACAAGAATACCCTTGATCACATACAAATGCAGAACAGTCACCTACAGATTAAAAATGAATGGGTTAGAAAGGCTGGTGATCTACAAATTGAAAATAAAAAACTAAGGAAAAGTTTGAAAATTCTGTGTTGTCATTTGAAGAAAAGAAACGCTAAATTTAATAAAATTTGTTCCAAAAAAATTATTGATAAATGTGGTAAGAAAAAAAGTAACATTTCGATGACTACACCAAAAGTAGCATTGTAAATGTTACCGCGGTTGTTTAAAATTTTTCTTTAATTTATACTAGTTAGGTTTGTAATTACTTTATTATAATTCATTTTTTCAATAGAATCGCATGATTATAAATTTACCTAAAAAAATCTGATGTAATTCCGTTCCACAGAAGGTTGTTTTTTATACCTAATACTGTTACATACTAAGTATTAAAAATTCTATGTTTCTATATTTACGTAGAATAAACAATAATTATTTAAAAATATGTACGTGTTTAATTCCAAAGCGTTCACCGAGATAGTGAACGGTCATTTACCTTTAGGTAATGGAATGCATGTTTTTTTTATAAGCATGCTTGCTGTGAGCGCGGTCTATATGACCGAGAATAATTGTCGCCAACTCGCTCAATCCGACAGAAAACGTAATATATATAGCTCCTTTCTCAGTAGACTTAGTAAGAGTTGAAAACTACACTTATAACAAATTTATCATACCTATAATACATGTATTATTTTCAACAAAAGTACCTACAAGCACAGCAAATTTTTATGATGTTTTGATATGATCAGTGCTACAATAGCTAATTAAACAGAGATGAGGAGAGACAGAGACGTATGTATACTTTCTCTATTTTTAATTCTGTCTAAACATAGGTGTACCATCTGTTGGTGTATAGCGAAAGTTGCAGTCAGTATGTAACCATGTAAGAAAGGTAGTTGACTGCACAGGCTATTGAGAAAAAGATGAAGCTAGTAGTATTTAATATTTTTTTTCATTATCTATGTAAAAATTACTTTTGTCTTTCTATAACTGATCGTGGGGGTTGTGTAAGCAGTGTTGGTTTTATATGTTGTCATTTGGTAACATGTTCCCATTAGGTTGTAAAATGGAGGTAAACATATGAAGCGTTCATATCAAAAACAGGTCATATGGCACAAAACAAGGTACGTGTCTGTGTACATAATAGCACATTGGTACATATTTTCTTAATTAATTTTGTTTTTTAGGAAGGGTCACTCAAAACAAAACCGTTGTTTGACTTATTTAGGGTAAAATATGGGTACCGTTCTATTCCGTTTCTTCGCTCTGTGAAAAACCATAACTACGTGTGTATATCACAATTTACACATACATATTACACACATATTTTCCTTTTTATTTTAGAAATCAACACAAAGAAGAAAAGTCGTTGTTTAAATAGGTTAATTATGAACACATTTCCCGCTCTTATCCGTTTCTTCGCTCTGTGAAAAACTATAACCAGGTAAGTTTCTACGTAACTTATTGGTACAAATTTTACTATTTAATTTTATTTTAGAAATCAACATAAAGAAGAAAAGCCGTTGTTTGAATAGGTTAATTATGAACACATTTGCCTGCTAATTTCCGTTTCTTCGCTCTGTGAAAAACTATAACCAGGTAAGTTTCTACGTAACTTATTAGTACAAATTTTACTATTTAATTTTGTTTTAGAAATCAACACAAAGAAGAAAAGCCATTGTTTGAATAGATTAAATATGAATACATTTCTTCGCTCTATGAAAAATAATCAACTATGTATTTTTTTATTGTTTTAATACATTGTTGAGGTTTAATGGAGTTTTTTTTATGGTGTTAGGATGTAATTTTTGCATAGGGATCATGTTTGTTGTTAACTATAATCCTTGCAGGTAGACAACTCAATACATATTACAAATTTAACTATAATCCTAGTAGGTAGACAACTCAATACACATTACAAATATTATTTCACTGAAAGTAAATAGTTCATTTATTACTATGTTTTCACATTTCCAGTTCATTTTTCTTCTAAAATTACTTTTTTCCACAGTTTCAAGCCCAAAATTTCAGTTATTAAGGGAAGTTGTTTAGGTTGTATATCTTATAGAGGTTTTTGAAGCATAAAAACATTAAAAATCCTTTTTTAAAAGTTTTTATTCTATTTTCTTCGCTCTGTGAAAAACTATAACCAGGTAAGTTTCTACGTAACTTATTGGTACAAATTTTACTATTTAATTTTATTTTAGAAATCAACATAAAGAAGAAAAGCCGTTGTGTGAATAGGTTAATTATGAACACATTTGCCTGCTAATTTCCGTTTCTTCGCTCTGTGAAAAACTATAACCAGGTAAGTTTCTACGTAACTTATTAGTACAAATTTTACTATTTAATTTTGTTTTAGAAATCAACACAAAGAAGAAAAGCCATTGTTTGAATAGATTAAATATGAATACATTTCTTCGCTCTATGAAAAATAATCGACTATGTATTTTTTATTGTTTTAATACATTGTTGAGGTTTAATGGAGTTTTTTATGGTGTTAGGTGGTTTTTCTATGTAATTTTTTGCACAGGGGTCATGTTTGTTGTTAACTATAATCCTAGTAGGTAGACAACTCAATACACATTGCAAATTTAACTATAATCCTAGTAGGTAGACAACTCAATACACACTACAAATATTATTTTACTGAAAGTAAATAGTTTATTTATTACTACGTTTTCACATTCCCAGTTTATTTTTCTTCTAAAATTACTTTTTTTCACAGTTTCAAGCCCAAAATTTCAGTTATTAAGGGAAGTTGTTTAGGTTGCATATCTTCTGGAGGTTTTTGAAGCATAAAAACATTAAAAATCCTTTTTTAAAAGTTTTTATTCTATATTCCAACACCAAAACATGAAAATAAATAAGAAACAGTGTTCAACATTTTTCAAATTTTACGAGATTAGCCTTTTGAGGTTTTTTTACATCGAGCTGACCCATGAAAATCATGATATATTCACTTCTTGTCAATTCCTCCATAAATGTTGGTGTTATTTTTTCAGCCATACGTTTTGGTAGAAAGACACAAAATTCATTGTCCAGTTCAACCATCACGCTGGGCCATGATAGATGATTAAATTGTTTTATTCCAGTTACCTTGTAGCTCTGATTTTCTGTCATTTCACTCAGCTTTTTAAGAGGAAGTGAAAGACATAATCCTATTTTATTCATTTCGCTGAAATCATCTTCATCCTTGCGGAATTTCTTGTTTTGTAGTGGTTCTGCTTCTTCATTCTTGCGTTTGTTAGAAGAAGAGATTGTTTCTTCTGAGCTCGTGGAATGATCACAATTTTCCAGATTTTGACTATCCTGTTGCACTTGTTGTTCTGACATCTTAACGGTTGATACGTAATATATGAACTAATGTATTACAAATCTGAGTGTCTTTTATATATCTTTGTTTGTAGTGGGGATTTATGTATTAGAATTTATTGGAATGCCCAGTCATCAACACGAAATAAATAATCTAAACTAACTCCATAATGAATAAATCTGGTACAGTTTTCGCTGTTTGACACTTTAAATAAAGGTTTAGTCAAACACCCATTACACCAAAATTCTTTATTTAATACAAAATTATCAAAAAAATCATTGTGAAGGGTATATTCTATTCTGAAGTGATGTGTGTCCCACACTTTTAACCATGGTTTCTTGTAATCAATCAAACCTCTCCAGACATTACACAGCATAAAACAATCACTACACATATTACCAATCGGTGTTTTAATACAATATTGAAAAAGACATACGTAGAAAGTCTCCGACTGAAAATTTTGTCTAAAAATAGATTGTCTAAATCTATCTCTTACTTGATCATCTCTATGGGTTCCCATGACTAGAAGTAATTGCATTAATTTTGGTGTAAAACAAAAATTAACTCTAAAAGTTATTTGTTCACTGCACAGAGAGAAGGTGTTCGTCAGCAGAACGCGTGAGTAGTTTCCATTTAACGTTCATCCACTTTATCAGTAGCAGATTAATCATTTCCTTTGGAAGACCTTTTTTATAATATGTAGCCGCAAATAACTCGTATATTCTTTTTATTTCTGTAACACTAGAACAAATTGTTTCTACTGTTAAGTCTAGTAGCTTATCTGGATTGAACACTTTTTGAACAGACATGTTTGTTACTCAAGTCTCGTAATTTCAATCCGTAATTTATATGAGCACGCATTTTCTGCAGATAAAAATGATACGCCTTGGAAAACAGGGTCTAAAAATGCAAATAGAAATTGAATCCATAGCACTGAATTAGAAAGTAATTGTAGCTAAAAATCACAATCCTTAGAAAACAGGGTCGAGCGATTTTATAACTTAATGGAGAGCGGTGAATGCATGTCTAGTAATTGGAACGCTAAAAATCATACGCTTTACAAAACAAGGTCTAAAAATGTAGGTAGTAATTTATTGGTATACACCGTATATAAATAGCCTGAAAATTGATCTGGCCATTGCAGAATTGTTACAGTTCGTCATAATGAATGATCAAATAATTTTTGAGCATGTGTTAGAGGAGTTATATGACTTACTACCTAACAAACCAATTATGTTTACAAAACATGTTGAACCCAATTATGAATTGAAATATATAGAAATATGGGAATCATACATCATACACGTATACGAGAGTGAACAAGATCTTCACATCTGTTGGGTAAGATAACTGTTATCTTTTTTGTAATACGCTATTATCATACTTTTTATGTCTTAGACGGAAGATCAAAATAATTCAAGCCCAGGCATTTATAGCAATGAGTTTTAATTGCTCCGTTTGTGGCAAAAGTTTTACACATAAGGCTAGTTTAAATAGACATTCGTGTGGTGGGTTCCTTTGCTCTGCTTGTGGCCATCTCCTTTCACGTTTCGACAGTCTTCAGCGTCATATGCGTCTTATTCACAACACTAATAGTATGAAAAAAAGAAAAAGGAATGAAGATGAAACAGCCGGAGATGGATTCGTTTGTGCTGAGTGTGGTAATGTGTTTGAACGTGCTGATGCTCTACGACAACATATGATAAATGTTCACAACATGGAAAGAAAAAAGAAGAAAACTGGAGAACAATCTGCAAGCAATTCGAACGACAACCAATACCACTGCCATATTTGTAAGGTACATTTTTCTAACGCTACTAAATTTAGAGGACATTTGCGCTCTGAAAGTCACCGAGCAGCAGATTTAAACGTTTTGAGAGATGATGGAATTATAGAAATGTCGAACGCTTTTAAGAATCGCGTGAAAAGTTATAAAATTCAAAATACAGAATCTGCTGATGCACATACCTTCTTGAACAATGTTAAATTGAAAATATGTAGGTTACTTGAAAGTACTATTAGCGAGATGCAAGCGTTTAAGTTACAATTTGAATTATTTGCTTATTTCATAAAACCACAGGCTGATGATACAATCATAACTGCAGACTTGAAATCTTTTAACACTCGTTTCGTAATTGTAGACAGTGGTACAAATTTGAGTGAAATGTATGCGACATTTGAAGAGAAACTTTTAAACAAGGTAGAGCAGTTCGCCGAAAAAGATAGCGGTTGGTCACTAACATCAGTCGCTCATTTGGAAGTTAATATAAACAAATTCTCTCCTCTCGGCTCTTCTTCGTATATAGAATTACCTAAAGACATTAAAAATAAAAAAGCATGTGTAAATATAAAAAATGCCGATGATGGTTGCTTAGGGTACTGTCTGTGTGCCGCTTTGTTTCCTACAAATGATCACTCAGACCGTATTTCTTCCTACCCTCACTACTTAGATGTGCTCAATTTTGAAGGTATAACTTTTCCTGTAAAATTAAAAGATATTCCTTTAATTGAACAGTTAAATAATTTAAGCATAAACATATATTGTTTGGAGTACGATTCGCAAACTAGAACGAATAAGGTGGTGGGACCAATTTATTTCACCAAATTAAAACAAAATGTTCATGTTAATTTGTTGTTGCTCGAGAACGATACGACATCGCATTACGTTCTAATAAAGAACTTGTCAGCACTTATTTCAAAGCAACGATCGAAAAGTAATCGAGCTATACATCTGTGTGACGGATGTTTAACGTTTTTCCCCACTAAAACACATCTGGATGATCACTGTCGGTTCGACTGTAACAAAATTTGCACAATATTACCCTCTACCGAATTAAAGAAAAATAAAATGGGGGCTATGGTTCCAGAAAATATTTTATATTTTACAAACTTTGAACGGAAATTAACAGTACCCTTTGTCGTTTATGCTGATTTTGAATCTCTACTACAACCAATTCACTCTTGCGCACCGGATCCTAGCTGTTCCTATACCAACAATACACACATACATGTTCCCTATAGTTTCGCGTTTCAGCTTGTATGCTCCTTTGACCCAAAATATAATAAGTTCGAATCGTATACAGGTCCGGACTGTGTTCAAGTCTTTGTTAATAAACTTTCAGAAATGACTAGACAGTTGTACAACGAACACTTTAAAAAAATTGTTCCCCTGAAACGGTTAACACCAGCTGAGCGAACGCATTTTAATGAGACTTCAATTTGTCACATTTGCGAAAAGTTTATTAACGATGATGATGAACTTAATAAAAAAGTTATTGACCACGATCACCTAAACGGCTTTTATCGGGGTCCTACGCATAGTAACTGCAACCTAAATTATAAAATTAAAAAATTCATTCCTATTTTTTTTTCACAATCTTTCCAATTACGACTGTCACCTTTTTATTAAGCAGTTAGCACTTGATGGTGAAAGAATTGAGGTAATTCCTCAAAATAAGGAACGCTATATTAGTTTCACAAAAAAAATTCTGGTTGATGAATATATCAACAAAGATGTTACGTCTAATGTATATTTTAAACTAAGATTCGTGGATTCTTTTCGTTTTATGGCCTCATCACTGGATGAGTTAGCCAGAAATTTAAAACCGGAAGATTTTATTCAAATAAAGCAAGCTTTCTCGGATCCGGAACAGTTTCAATTGGTGAAAAGAAAAGGTATCTTTCCGTACCAGTACATGGATTCATTTGAGCGATTGAACGAAACCGGTCTACCATGTCGTGAACGCTTTTTTAACTCGCTAACCAATTCTGAAATAACGGAGGATGAGTACAAACATGCTGAAACCGTGTGGAACGTATTCAGTTGTCAGACATTATCACAATACTCTGATTTGTATTTAAAAGTTGACGTCCTGTTACTTACGGACATTTTCGAAAAATTTCGTAAAGTTTGTATAAATACATATGGTTTGGATCCTGCTCATTTTTATACGTTTCCCGGTTTGTCGTGGGATGCAATGTTAAAGTATACTGACATACGGTTAGAGTTATTAACGGACATGGATATGTGTCAGTTTATCAAAAATGGTGTTCGCGGTGGTATTTCACAATGCTCCCATAGATACGCGACTGCTAACAATCCTTATTTATCGTCCTATGATGACAACTCACCCAGTACCTACATAACGTATTTAGATGCTAATAATCTCTACGGGTGGGGAATGACAAATTACATGCCAATCTCACATTTTCGATGGTTGGAAAGGGATGAAATTGATGCGTTAAAAGTGGAAAGTGTAAGCGACACCGCAGAAATTGGTTATATTTTAGAAGTCGACGTCGAATATCCTCAAGAACTGCATGACCTGCATAACGATCTACCCTTCTTACCGGAAAATATGGTACCACCCTCGTCTAAATTTAATAATAAAAAATTACTTCTTACCCTATTCAACAAGCAAAAGTATGTCTTGCATTACCGAAACCTAAAACAAATTATAGCTAACGGTTTGAAAGTAACTAATATTCGTAGAGTATTAGAATTTAAGCAAAGTGATTGGATGAAAAAATACATTGATTTAAACACAAGGTTACGTCAGCAGGCTGAAACAAGTTTGAAAAGGACTTCTTCAAATTACTAAACAACGCTTGCTTTGGTAAGACAATTGAAAATGTTCTAAAAAGAGTTGATGTAAAATTAATGACACATTGGGAAAATCGCGGTAAGACAAGAGGAGCCGCGCATTACATCTCAATGCTTAACTTTAAGTCGATTAGTGTGTTCACGGATAATTTTGTTGCTATACAAATGCAGAAATTAAAAATAGTTTACAATAAACCAATATACTTAGGCTTTTGCGTCCTTCAACTTTCAAAATTATTAATGTATGATTATTACTATAACTATTTGAAAAGGAAATACGGAGACAGGGTGCGCCTATGCTACACGGACACGGACAGTTTCATGCTGTTAACTCAAACGGAGAACATTTACGCCGATATGAAATTACACCTAGATAAGTTCGATACATCAAATTACAGTATTGATAACGCGTTCAATATGCCTTTAACAAATAAGGCAGTTTTAGGCCTACTGAAAGATGAAATGGGTGGAAATTTCATCAGCGATTTCATAACTCTGCGAAGCAAAATGTACGCGTTCCGAGTTGAGGGAGGAAAGGAAGTGAAGAAGGCAAAAGGTATCAAACGGTACGTTGTACAAAATGAAATTACCTTTGCAGATTATAAGAAATGTTTATTTGAAGATTCCGTTTTATATAAACAACAGAATTGCTTTCGATCAATAAAACATGACATTTTTACACAAAATCAAAATAAATTAGCTCTATCACCACACGACGATAAACGGTCAGTTTGTGACGATTCCATACGAACGTTAGCTTGGGGTCATTATTCACTTAACGATAACAATATAGCAGAGTAGTTGTTTTAGTCAGTCTGCAGTAGTCGATACGTTAAGATGTACTTTCAAGTAGACCTCGATATTTTCAACCATGTGAAGGTAACCTATACCGATCATTTACGAAAATTTATCAACGCTAACGACGTAGACGGAGTGAAATTTGTGCTAAATAAAATACAAGTGCCTGAAGAGCTGCTAACGTATGGACGCCTGAGCGACACAACGACCGACATTGTTGTAGCACTTTTCGACTCGAAACTAGCAACTGATAAATTTGTGAAATGTGTGCTGGAGTTAATGTTACAAGACAATAATAATTGTAACGAAATAGATGTGAACTATATAGCATCAATTGCGAAACAGATTAAGTGCATTCACCAGTCAGATGAACTCTACAGAAAGTGTTTACTTTTTACGCTAGTGTGTGGTAGCAGTGAAGAAGACGTAACAGCGACAACGCTACCACTTTTAACCAATAACATTATTTATAACTATAGAAATGTACGTTATTATTTCGAAAAAAATATGTGTGATGCTCTATACTACGCCGACAAGAGTTTTCTGTTGAAGTTGCTCGATTTAGGCGCTAAGAACTCCTGGGAATTTCGCTTCGAGCCGACGACCCGTCAATCGCATAAGGACATTTGGAAATGGCTTACAGATAACGTACAGAGAGGTATTCGAGGAGACCACGTCGGATGGCTTTCAGGGCCGGACACGGGCGTTTGGCCATCTAACACTCCCCAGGACTATATTGACACCTTAAGAATTATACATTCTCACACTACCTTAAATTTGTAAATACCTATAAATAAATTCTTTTTTTAAAGAACTTTTGTTTCTTTTATTTATGTTAGCTTTGAAAGAAAAAACCGAAAAATATAAAAAATGGTGTATTCATACAAAGTTATAATAATAAAATTTACATTTCATTAGTAAAATAATTTTCCCTGATCGGTGGTGGCTGTGGTTGCGGTGACCAATACCAAGGGGATGTTTCCAACCAGTCTCGAATAAGGTAAGCGTTTTGTAGGGCACACAACAGATCATGGTTGATGTTGGCATGCTTACGACAATGGTAACCTTTAACCTTTTCTTCATCAACATGCTGCTGCTTTAACGTTGACAAAGCGGGACAACCCATGTCTTCCACATTGACGATACCGCGAATGTTGGGTAGCAATACCTCCAACCACCGCTTCTTCTGCAGCCCCTTAACGATTATTTGCGATCCCTCATCGATTCCGACCGTTCGTAACAGTGCGCACAAGTTGGCATAGGGTTCTTCTTCTCGCCGTTGTCGTTGACGACGTCGTGGTTGTTGTTCCTGTTGTCGTCGCTGACCAATGTAGTGAACGTTATCATTTTGCAGACCCCAGCTGAGACCGTGTATCTGCGAAGTGAGGTAGCATACCTGCCTCTGCATTCCATCTTTTAAATGTTCAAATTTTACAGGTAATTTGAAAAATGTGTGTAGTTGTCCATGTCCGGACTGAACATGTATCAAGGCTAATTCTTTGCAAATGAATTCACCATCACCTAGCTGGAAGCCTTGCACGTCTACTATCCAAGTGTTGTGCATGATGTCTCACATCGATCTAACCAAACCCGTTAAAGGAGTGTACCTTAAAACGCGGTCGTGCAGCAGGAGGCAGTAGAGGGAGGTTTTGTCGGGTATGTCCTCGCTAGTCTCGAATTCTAAGCGAATGTCGACCGCGCCGGCGTTCAAGATTTCGTTCTGTCGCGAACAGTCGATCACCACGATGGTATGTTCCTGGATAAATTTTTCGGGGGATAGCAGGGGTTCGCTTTTCTGACCGTAATAAGAGGCTTGAAACTTGGCGTACATCTCGTATAGAAGTATAAACTGTTTATGTTTGAAGTTGGCGTTGATCGATTCATATGGAAATTGCTCGCTATTGAGAAACAGCTTCACGTTCGTTAAGTTACAGTGATCGAACAGACTCATATTTTTATCTATGTTATTTTTTTTATCAGTCTGGAACGCTAGAATGGCGTAGCGGGGTCTCTCCAACTGCGAACTAGACTTTATCGCCCACGTATGTTGTCTTGTCTTGGGCAATAGCGGATACTCGTACAAGTCCCAACTTCTAAAAGCTAGACTCAATTCGCGACCGCTTGAAATATAATTTAAAAGACGTATTCGCTCCACATCAGCGACTGTTATGTGCGGTACTCGCCATACTACCTTGCTTAGAGTTATCTTTAATTTCTCATCGGGATTGTTGTCGTACATAGCATTGACATCTGAATTGCTCCTGATCAGCACCAGTTCTTGGTGAACGTTCAGCAGAATCTTCTTGTAGTCTTCAGCAAAACCTAGTAAATATCTTAGCGGTATGCACACGTTGAAGAAGCCCGTTGTCACGTCGAAGCCGTCGTACACGTTAAACTTGAAACCAGCCATGGAGGCAGCACCGTCCATTTCGTTCTTATTAAATGATACCATAGACTTGAGAGTAGTCGTCACGCCTGGGTTTCTCACGCGATCAACAACCTTTCCACCGATTTCGTACCGAATCTCCTCGAATAGGTGCGCAAATCCGTTGTTGATTATTTTTGAGGTCGTTGACACCTTACCATCCTCCTTCAAGATTTTACCTTCCAGAACAAGGCAGCTGGCTCCTACCAGAGTGAAGATATCCTGTTGCTGAATGGGCAATCGAATTTCATCATTCAGTTCAAACGCATTAGTCGTGTAGGGTAAGTGGTTGTGGACTTCTGCTCTAATAATAGAACTGTCAAACTCAATCTTGTCGGTAACGTTTAAAATATCCATGTCGTAATGGTTGTTGTCGCAGTTTCAATCCTAGTGCTTGCAGGAAACGTCGATTTTCAGGTGTTAACGCACCAAGAGTTGTAGCAGAATTAAACGGACTCGTAGTAGTTTTGGTCTTTATAAAGTTAGATGAGGTAAAAAAATTAAGACCCATTATTCCGCTCGCGTAGATGCAGTCTTACCGTCACCACTTCCTCTCGAAAATTGATCAATTTGTCGTCTTGATCTACTATTTTAAGGAAAATATTGTCAATGGTCCTAGTATTTAGCGGCATGTACAGAACGTTTTGCGGTGTTTCAACTATTTTATAGCCAGGCGGTACTTGAGGAAAGAAGTTGTGAATCGTGTGGGCTGTGGTACCGTTCACATAGGCACCGTGAATTATATTACACTCGATTTTAATGGTATTAATTCTAAGAATATCAACCACACGCTCGGACTCAGCCGGTAAATCAACCACAGTTAACTCTTTCGTGTTACCGAAACCTAGCAGCGGTCCTATTGAATTTTTTACTTTGAAGTTAACATTTTCACTACAATCCATTATACATTTCAGGGTGTTATTGTTACCGCGAATGTAGAAGCGTACGTTTTTCTTCTTCCGTCTGAGCTGCGTTCCAATTTCCCGATTGATGTCGGTTAGCTCATAAGAACCGATCGGTATTTCGATTAACTGACCACCGATCTCTAACGCGTTGTTATCTCTATCAACGTTTGGAATGGCGTTATATGTTTCAAAATTTACCAAACCCAATTCGCAGTCTGTACGCAACGAAATCGGAGGGTTAAAATGCGCTTGCAATATGGATGATTTACCGGTGAAGGTAAAGGTGTATGCCACCATAATGATTATAGTTTGTTGATTAGTGGTTGTTAGACTTCAAATGAAGCCGTTCTGTCGCTCCGCAGGAATTTTAAGCACAGCTGTCCGCAATTGCTGCTACTGTACGATTGATACGCTCTGTGGTTATATTTTATAGTCACATTCCCCCCACTATTAAAGTACCGCACTATTTCGTTACTAGGTCGTAGGTTTCCAAAACTGTCGTAGTAAACGACCACCTTTCCAGCTTTTTTGTATGCAACCCAGTGACTACCAGGTCCTTCCATTCCATCCAAGTTAATTATACCTCGTTCCTTGTTCTCGTTGATTCGTTTCGGTAGAGAGTCGCGCATGAACACACCTCGAAAGTGTGGAATTCCTCGCGCTAACCGTTCTAACTCAGTGTTTGTTAACGCTTGGTTCTTTTTTTTTCTTAAACCCCGACCCTGCTTGTATGGTTTCAAATGCAGACCCTTCCCCGAAGCGATAGATTCCATGGCTTTATTATGACGTTCGCGCTCCTTCAGTTGTTGCGCGGCCTCTTTGCGACCGCCGACAGCCTTAGCGATGGAGGATGCTCCCGTGGCTAGAGCTCCTAAAGCGCTCAAACCCGCGAAAATTGGTATAAGAGGTAAAAGTCCACCAACCTTGGGGGTCGGTATAAGCCTTCTTCGCTTTCTCCTTGCTACGACAGTTTGAAATTTAATGTCCTTACCGCGATTTCGTACGACACGTCGAAATTTAATTCCCTTACCACGATGTCGAGACATTGCTTCTTACCTCTTCGAACGACGACTCGCAAATGATATTTTCTAATAAGGGCTACCACTTAAATTCATACTTCAGTACTATTACAACCATGAAGCTAGTCAAACAAAAGTGTCGTCTTCATGTAACAAACCTTGATGCTTATCGTGAAAAGAAAAATATTAATAGGCATGGGCCCCTCTTTCCATCGAGCATACGCGCAATAATTTGTGGACCCTCAAACTGTGGGAAGACCAACGTTATGATCAGCTTGCTGGAAGATCCGAACGGCTTGAGATTCGAAAACGTGTACGTCTACTCCAAGTCGCTCTTTCAACCCAAATATCAGTATTTGCGTGATTTATTTCAACCGTTAGCACCACACATTGGTTACCATGAGTACGCCGATGATGAGGAAATAATGCATCCGTCTGAAGCGAAAGAAAATTCGATATTCATATTTGATGATGTTGCGTGTGAGAAACAGTCAGTCATTCGCGACTTCTTTTGCATGGGACGACATAAATCGATTGATAGTTTTTACTTGTGTCAAACTTATACACACGTGCCTAAGCATCTTGTTCGCGATAATGCAAATTTCCTAATCGTTTTCCCCATGGATGATCTAAATTTACAACACATCTTCCAAGACATTGTTAACACAGATTTTGCTTCTTTCGCGGATTTTAAAAAAATGTGTGCATTATGTTGGGTTGATAAGTACAGTTTTCTGGTAATCAATAAGGATGATGAATTAAACAAAGGTCGATATAGGAAAGGTTTTGACTGCTACATAAATCTACCATAACATAGCAATAGCACTCATTAAAAGAAGTACCTCGCAAGCGTTCGGACGATGACTATGAGCCCGACGACGAAGCACGCTAACATCACCGCCCGCTTAATAAAAGCTAAGAAGAACATTAAGCAAAAACTCGCAGCCCTTAAAGAAAATAAACTGATATCCGAAGAATTACTTAGGAGTCAATACAAACCCATAACCGAATCCATACGAAGCATGACCGCTGCAGCTGCTGCCGCTGCTCCTCCACCAAAGGAAGAAAGAAGAGATATTACCGAAAAAGAAGAACAAAAGCCTGCAATAAAATCTATCAAACAACAGTCATCACCATTCAAGAAGAAGAAATACAGAGGACGAAAATCATTGGGGGAAGATGATGACGATGATGATGAAGTATTTGAAGGATACACGGAACCAGTAGAACAACCGATGGAGTCCTCATTCACTTCAATTACTGAAATTCCAGATGAAGCCTCATTTCGCGAATACCTTGATCAATTTGCACCATTGCCTAAGCAGTACATTGAGGGTTTTATTAGAGATACGAAAAATGTTTACGATCACGGTCGTGCCGGCGTTCGCCATGACGCCGAACTGGATAAATTCTATATTGGTTCGTCTGAATTACAGTTTAACGATCGCAACGATAACATTGTCGTCGGTGGAAGAGAATTCAAAGGTACACCTGGATTATATGAATTACTTTTTAAGAGAAATCCAGTTAATGTTAAAAATGAAGATAAGAGTAAATATCGCGAAATTATTCTAATGACAAACGCGGCTAGGGTTGGTTATGATCCAAAAAAACAAGTAGCCGGCAACGCTAGTGATAAGTATAGAAACGTTATAGCACCACTTCTATTTGAACATACGTCAACACCGAAAACTTCCCGCCCGTCACAATTACAACATCCACACCGCCTTAGAACTACCAGTTTAACGAGTAGTAAATTTGGACAAGGCTTAATGAGGTACAATCACAAACCGGTCGAGTACACATACTGGGATGATCCTAACGAATTGGTTGAACGCTTACGGCTACTGATTGCGTCACAAAGCGCCGGAAATGACGGACATGACAATGAAATAAACAGTATTGTGGAAGAACTACGCGAGGCAAAAATCATTGTATAAAATGTCTACCGTTAAGTACGCGATGCTTAATGTTACGATGACTCTCGATAAGTTTGGACGTCATATAACCGCGAAAAAGAGGACACACGAGGAACTGTACGCCTTCATTAACTTTCCTATACGCGGTTCATATACCATAGACTTTACAACATTAAAATTTATTTACCAACTAGACAACGGATCCGACACCTTTAGCTTTCCATTAGAAAAGGGTGAAATAGAAAACGTGGTTGTTCTCCCTCACGACTTAACCACTCGTATTAATTCACGTAAAGATCTTACAAAAGATGAGTTGATTGGAACCGTTCTTGAAAAAGGTGACACATTAACATTTGACATAGCGACGCCAGCTACCACAACAAAGCCAACAGGAGTTCGTAGGCAAGTCAGCTCCCATTTCTACATAGAACTACTTGTTAAGTATCCTCTATAAGCAATGAGTAGCATTAAGCAGCAAGTCGTTAACGAACTCCATAAACCTGCTAGGAAAATTTTTAAACGAAGACGAGTAATAGTAAAGGGACTTGATGACCTATTCCAAGCGGACTTGGTAGAGATGATACCCTATTCCCGACAAAATAGAGGTAATAAATATATACTGGTTGTTATTGACGTATTTTCAAAATTTGCATGGGCCGTACCAGTTAAAACAAAGTCAGCTAAGGATATAACTAATGCTATGAGGAAAATTCTACTACAAAAGCGACCTGTAAATCTTCAAACCGACTTGGGTAAGGAATTCTACAATAAAGAGTTTTCAAGTCTAATGAAAGAGTTCAACATAAATCATTACTCCACGTACAGTACCATGAATGCGTCTGTGGTGGAACGTTTAAACAGAACGCTAAAGTCCATGATGTGGCGCGAATTTAGCATGCAAGGGTCCTACCAGTGGTTAAAACTGTTACCAAATATTATTTCTAAATACAACAATACGATTCATTCAACGATTAACATGAAACCTGCGAATGTTACCGTTAAAAACGAAAAAAAGTTATACTCGATAGCGTTTATAGTCACGTTAAAATTAGTCATTTGATTACTAAATTTAAACGGAATGATTACGTAAGAATTTCTAAACATCGAAGCTTATTTGCTAAGGGTTACCAACCAAGCTGGAGCAATGAAGTGTTTATTATAGATAAAATTAAATATACTAATCCTACAACGTACATACTACATGATCTTGCCGGACAACCGATTCTAGGCACCTTTTACGAGCACGAGTTACAGAAAACCAAGTATCCAGACGTTCAACTAGTAGAAAAAGTGCTTAGAAAAAAGGGAAATAAATTGTACGTTAAGTGGTTGGGTCTGAACGAAAGAAGTTGGATCTCCAAAGCAGACCTTGTATAAAATGTGATAAACACAGTTCCTACACCTCAGTACAATGCCGCTACTGATTAAGAATACAACCGGTAAGGGATTAATAAATTCTCTAATCAATAAGTTACCCGTTGAACTTCACATGCCTGGTGGGTATCAGTACTGCGGCCCAGGGACACGGCTAGTGAAAAGACTGGCACGCGGAGATCCAGGAATCAATCGACTCGATAGGGCCTGCAAGCAGCACGACATAGCCTATTCCCAACACAAGGACCTACAACGGAGACATGCAGCTGATAAAGTTCTGGAGGAAGCAGCATGGGAGCGTGTTAAGGATCCGTCATCTTCAACCGGCGAGAAAATTAGCTCCTGGCTAGTTACAACTGCGATGAAAGCTAAGCGTAAGCTGGGATTCGGAATGCAGCGACGGTGGACCACCACCAAACGTCGTAGAAGACGTCGTCGTGTAGTATAAATAAAATGTATTTTTTAAATAAATATTTTAAAAATTTTGGGTATTTTATTTGAACTTGGATAGCGCTCCTTTGCACCGCACGACTCGCTTCCACCGAGTAGCGCGCACAGATGGCGCTCCACCGAAACGTGCAGACGTCAGAAGCTTTAAAATTTAAATGTTTAACGTGTCGCGAAGCGCGGCACCGCGCGCGCACCTTCGCGCACACCGAATAGCGCCGCCCGGCCACGCGCCGATAGATGGCACACCGAATGGCATCGCTCGGTCACGGTGCACAACTTTGCCACTCGCCGATAGATGGCGCACCGGATCATGTCGCCCAGCCACGACGGACAATTTTACCACTCGCCGATAGATGGCGCGATTTATTTTGAATTTTGAAAAAATGACAATACCACATGTGCCACATGGTCTAGCTCCAGCTCAAATCTACTACTCAAAAGTTCGATTTCTTTCTACCCCAAAGGTCTTTTTTCTTGCCAGATAGAGAAATATGTTCTCGCGGTTTTTCGCGTTTTAATCGCGAACCGTCCTTCTTAGAGCGCCGAGGTGTCAGGAATGAATTTCTGGGATAATTTTCCTTCCAATACCGTTGGAATGATCTATATCGCGCCATTAGTTTGGACACAGCTTGCTCCGAAAATAGAAAATGCAGTGAAATAGCTATTTTGGTACATTTTTTCCTACTTCTGAACGGCATAACTTCTGAACCGTTCGAGATAGAGAAAATTCAATAGCACCGTTGGAGTCAGCGTAAAAAACTGCATTAAGGACCATAATCTTCATTAAATTAGAAGTGGTTGAGTGTTTTTGACTAGCCAAAATTTTGTAAAAAATCGCAATTTTGAAACTAAAATTTTAAGTTCGCCCACTTATCTCGAAAACTAGGGCTCGAGTTGACATGAAACCTTCGCTATCTTACTAAAATGGCCGCGCTGATTACAAATTTGTACAGTACAAGTGTCTGTCTCTAACAGTCCCCGAGTAATGTTAAAATTTCGATTTCATTTATTAGCAAAAAATAAGCGAATTTAGAGCTGTAGAGACATAAAGGTACAACCTAGGTATATGAAATCATATATTATTTTGATGTACTCGTCGAGATCTATCTTTTGGTGGCGAGTTCACGCCTCTACGACAAACTCTTCATAAGTTCGATTTTTTTCCAACCCAAAGGTCTAAATTTTTTCGAAAAAAAAAAATTGGATTTTTTTTCTAGCGAGATAGAGCATTCTAATGTAGTCATGCTTATGGACTGGACTGCGCTGATTTCAAAAATGGTATTACTTTTCTCATAGAGCCTACGGGTTGGGCAGAAGATGCGAAAAATATATTCTCGTGGTTTTTCGCGTTTTACTCGCGAACCATCCATCTTACAGCAACGAGGGTATTATCAGAAATGAATTCCTGGGACAATTTCCCTTCCAATACCGTTGGAATTATCTATATCGCTCCATTAGTTTGGACACAGTTTGCTCCGAAAGTGGAAAATGCAGTAAAATAGCTATTTTGGTACATTTTTCCAAATTTTGAACGGCATAACTTTTGAACCGTTCGAGATAGAGAAAATTCAATAGCACCGTTGGAGTCAGCGTAAAAAACTGCATTAAGGACCATAATCTTCATTAAATTGGAAGTGGATGAGTTTTTTGACTAGCCAAAATTTTGTTTAAAAATCGCAATTTTGAAACTAAAATTTTAAGTTCGCTCACTTATCTCGTAAACTAGGGCTCGAGTTGACATAAAACCTTCGCTATCTTACTAAAATGGCCGCGCTGATTACAAATTTGTACAGAACAAGTTTCTATCTCTAATAGTTTCCGAGTAATGTTAAAATTTCTATTTCATTTATAAGCAAAAAATAAGCAAATTCAGAGCTGTAGAGACATAAAGGTACAACCTAGGTATATGAAATCATATATTATTTTGATGTACTCTTCGAGATCTATCTTTTGGTGGTGAGTTCACGCCTCTACGACAAACAGTACAAAAGTTCGATTTTTTTCTATCCCAAAGGTCTAAATTTTTTCGGAAAAAAATTGGATTTTTTTCTTGCGAGATAGAGCATTCTAATGTAGTCATATTCGCACCTCGTGAAATAGCTATTTTGGTACATTTTTCCAAATTTTGAACGGCATAACTTTTGAACGTTCGAGATAGAGAAAATTCAATAGCACCGGTAAAGCCAGCGTAAAAAACTGCATTATGAACCATAATCTTCATTAAATTGGAAGTGGTTGAGTTTTTTTGACTAGCCAAAATTTTGTTAAAAATCGCAATTTTGAAACTAAAATTTTAAGTTCGCTCACTTATCTCGTAAACTAGGGCTCGAGTTGACATGAAACCTTCGCTATCTTACTAAAATAGCCGCGCTGATTACAAATTTGTACGGAACAAGTGTCTATCTCTAACAGTTTCCGAGTAATGTTAAAATTTCTGTTTCATTTATAAGCAAAAAATAAGCGAATTCAGGACTCTAGAGACATAAAGGTACAACCTAGGTATATCAAATCATATATTATTTTGATGTACTCGTCGAGATCTATCTTTTGGTGGCAAGTTCACGCCTCTACGACAAACTGTTCAAAAGTTCGATTTCTTTCTGCACCAAAGGTCTAAATTTTATCGAAAAAAAATTGGATTTTTTTTCTTGCGAGATAGCGAAATATGTTCTCGCGGTTTTTTCGCGTTTTAATCGCGAACCGTCCTTCTTAGAGCGCCGAGGTGTCAGAAATGAATTTCTGGGACAATTTTCCTTCCAATACCGTTGGAATTATCTACATCGCGCCATTAGTTTGGACTCTACAAAAAAGTGTTCAAAAGTTTGATTTTTTTTCTACCCAAAGGTCTAAATTTGTTCGAAAAAAATTATTTTTCTTGCGAGATAGAGCATGCTAATGTAGTCATGCTTATGGACTGGAACGCGCTGATTTTAAAAATGGTATTACTTTGCTCATAGAGCCTACGGGTTGGGCAGAAAATACGAAAAATAGATTCTCGTGGTTTTTCGCGTTTTACTCGCGAACCGTTCATCTTACAGCAACCAGGTTATCAGAAATGAACTCCAGGGACAATTTCTCTTCCAATAACGTTGGAATTATCTATATTACGCCTTTAGTTTCGACACAGTTTGCTCCGAAAGTAGAAAATGCAGTGAAATAGCTATTTTGGTACATTTTTCCAACTTTTGAACGGCATAACTTCTGAACCGTTCGAGATAGAGAAAATTCAATAGCACCGCTGAAGTTAGCATAAAAAACTGCATTGGGGACCATAATCAACATCAAATTGGGAGTGGTTGAGTTTTGTTCGACTAGCCACGCACGCCCGCACACACCCACACACATTCGCCCACACCCGCGCACACCCGCACACACCCAGACACACACAGACGCACACACAGACACACACACAGACACATACACAGACACACACACAGACACACACACAGATACACACTCAGATACACACACAGACACACACACAGACACACACACAGACACACACAGACACACACAGACACACACAGACGCACACACACACACAGACACACACGCAGACACACACACAGACACACTCACACAGACACACACACAGACACACACACAGACACACACACAGACACACACACACAGACACACAGACACACAGGCACACAGACAGACAGACACACAGACACACAGACACACAGACACACAGACACACAGACACACAGACACACAGACACACAGACACACAGACACACAGACACACAGACACACAGACACACAGACACACAGACACACAGACACACAGACACACAGACACACAGACACACAGACACACAGACACACAGACACACAGACACACAGACACAAACACAGACACACACACACACAGACACACACACAGACACACACACAGACACACACACAGACACACACACAGACACACACATAGACGCACACACAGACACACACACACACACAGCCACACACACAGACACACACAGACACACACACCGACACACACACAGACACACACACAGACACACACAGATACACACACAGACACACACACAGACATACACACAGACACACACACAGACACACACAGACACAAACACAGACACACCCACACACATTCGCACACACCCGCACACACCCGCCCACACCCGCGCACACTCGCATACACCCAGACACACACACAGACGCACACACAGACACACACATAGACACACACACAGACACACACAGATACACACACAGACACACACAGACACACACACAGACACACACACAGACGCACACACACACACAGACACACACACACAGACACACTCACACAGACACACACATAGACACACACAGACACACACACAGACACACACACAGACACACAGACACACACACAGACACACAGACACACAGGCACACAGGCACACAGACAGACAGATACACAGACACACAGACACACAGGCACACAGGCACACAGACAGACAGATACACAGACACACAGACACACAGACACACACACAGACACACAAACAGACACACACACAGACACACACACACAGGCACACACACAGAAACACACAGACACACACACAGACACACACACAGACACACACACAAACACACACACATAGACACACACACAGACACACACACAGACACACACACAGACACACACACAGACACACACACAGACACACACAGAGACACACACACAGACACACACACGGACACACACACAGACACACACACAGACACACACACAGACACACACACAGACACACACACAGACACACACACACAGACACACACACACAGACACACACACACAGACACAAACACAGACACACACACAGACACACACACAGACACACACACAGACACACACACAGACACACACACAGACACACACACAGACACACACACAAACACACACACACAGACACATACACAGCCACACACACACACACAGACACACACACACAGACAAGTAGTATATTTTTGCGGGAGCTAGGCCCTGGGACGTGGTGGTTCTAGCGCTGTCAATATCGAAATAGAATTGGCGCCATGTGAAATGACTATGGCTTCATATGACGGTCAAAAGCGGACGCTCGCTCAAGAGATGTCGCTGCGACGTGGTTGGTTAAGCTGTCAAAACGAATTGACGCCATGTGACGGTCAGAAACTGGTGCTCGCTCAAGAAATGTCGCTGCGACGTGATTGGTTAAAATAATAAAATGAAATAAAACAATGATGATATATTTTTACAATTTTTTTTATTTAATATCTATTTATATGACGGGGAGGGGCGTCTACAACCTCGTCGTTGACTCATCTTTGCAATTTGTGTCACAACACTCAAATCAAACGAACGATGTTTAACAACACGATTTATTGGATGGCAAAATACACAAAGTTCTTAGTTCTTGATCAATCACAAAGTTTAGCTTTATTGCAGATACAAGGAATCAGACGATCCCAAAACTATCAACCGACCCGCTTCTCGTCTCAATTAGTTGTGTCTTGCTGTCTGTGTCCACGAAACGCCTTCACGTTAGCCTCTCGGTGGTTGATGTTTTGATTCCGCCCAGCACGTAACATAAACAATAAATATTTACGCGCTGCGACTCCTTGCTCCGACACGGCCATCCTGACAAGTCACACGTCCTTGTGTGTTATGTCTAGAAACATAAAATAGTTTTACAAGTACAAGTATCTACACAATTCGGTCTACATAAATATTCTATTTCTTTTCTTGTATACCCATGTTAGCTTAGAAAAAATCTGATAATAAGGATTAACCCCTTTTTTTTATTTAATTTAAAATGGACACACTGAATCGACCAGTCTCAGCGTACTGCATGAGACTAATTCAAACACATCTGTATCGGCTTACTGCAAGATACACTTTAGTCTCAACTTCTAGAAACTAGCTCACAAAACCGTGTATCAGCCTCCTGCTCGATACCGGTTCACACACATTTGAACTCTGGTCTCCGCTTCCTGCAAGAGACCGTCAGTTCCACACGAACCTGTTATCCAAAAATCGCGCACCCACGGACTATGCAACATAGACGCCGATTTCTATCAGGCTACGATTATGGATAACGTCGTGCTACTATTTGTATTGTCAATTCAGTGTTCCCTCGGTACAAGATGTGCCCTCACCTGGGTCACTTTCTGTATCATCAACATCATCCATTGTTACACAGCATTCAGGCATTTTTCTAAGGTATTCATGGGAATACTTATAAGTACGGTTATTATTCAATCCTTTTAACAAATAACGATCAGCATCTAAAACCTCAACAATTTTGAACGGCCCTTTGTATTTTAGATCTAGCTTAGTTTGGTTACGTTCCTCATTTTTTATTAAAACATGATCACCAATAACGAAATGTTTGACTTTAGCCTTATTCCTATCAAATCTTAATTTATCATGTTCAGCGTTATGACTAATATTGCTTGCTGCTTGCTCTCTCAACTCAGGTAGGTTAATTTGTAGTTCTTCATCGTCGTTACAGACTAAACTTAATGGTCGTGCTACTTTACCGACCAAAAGTTCTAGAGCACTAGCTTTAGTGACTCTATTCGTTGTACAGTTTAATGCTAACTGTATTTTACCCAATGATTCTTGCCATGAACCGTCATTACTAGACTCAACAGTGGTCAACATAGATTTCAGTGTACTCATAACACGTTCTACTTGACCGTTCGCTCGACTAGCGCCTGTTGCTATGAGATGAAGCTTGATATTGGACACACTACAGAAATCCTTAAACTCTTTGCTTGCAAAACAACGGCCTTGATCAGCAATTACCCGTGTAGGAGTACCGAACAACGATATAGCAAATTTCAATGCTCTCATACTACTTTCAGTATCAATACGTAAACTATGATACAACAACACATATTTGGTGAATGAGTCTATAAGTACAAATACATACTCTTTCGTGTCATTTTTACCACTCAGTTTGCCTGTTGCATCAATATGAAGAGTGTGCCATGGTATCGCAACTTTTGGGATTGGGTGAAGCTCTGCCTGCACTTTACCAGAATTTGATTTGGATACGCGGCATGTGAGACAGTTATCCACAAATTTTCGCACATACTTACTCATTCCTTCAAACCAGTAGTGATCATAAACCTTATCTAGAGTTTTCTCCCAACCTAGGTGAACTATAGATTCATGTACGTGATTTATTATTGACCATCTAAATGATCGAGGTATCATAACTAAACATCGAGTTCTCCCGTTACGTTGAATTTTGCGGTATAATAACCCAGAACGTAGTTCGTATGATTTTACAGCATCGTCGCTAAGCTCATTATTTTTAATTTTAGACACTATATTTGCAATTTCCTCATCACGTTGTTGTTCCGCTAAAAGCCAGTTATCAGTAATTTCAGCAGCATCAATTCTTTTTGATCTACCTTTACAATTTGTTTGGTAGTAGCATTTTTTATTGAAAGAGGATTTCGGGGAAAGAAATCAGCATGGCACATTCTAGTTCCCGGTCTAAACACTATGTCGAAATCAAATGCTTGTAAAAATGCCCACCATCTATAAACTCTAGGAGTGAGATCTACTTTTGTACGAGCTGACTTCAGCGAATTGCAATCGGTGACCACGGTAAATTGGCGCCCATGCAAATAATGACGGAAATGCTTAACAGCATTAACTACAGCCAGCGTCTCTAATTCGTACGAATGATATTTAGATTCAGGGTATGTTGTACATTTGCTATAGTATGCAACCACACGAGACTTATTATTTACTTTTTGCATTAATATTGCACCGTATCCGTCGGCGCTTGCATCGGTATGTAACTCGATTGGATAAGTAGGGTCGAAAATAATCAAAACTGGCTCGCTAGTAAGAATAGAAATAACCTTTTGACGAAGATTTTCATCAGACGGTTTCCAATCAATATTTCCCTTAGAAGACGTTAACCGAAATAGTGGACCCATTAATTGAGAGAACTTAGGTACAAATTGTCGAAAAAAAGATGCAAGACCTATGAATTGTCGTAACTGCGTGACTGAGGTCGGTGGTGGTAATGCAGTAAGTGCTTCTAATTTTCGTGGATTTGGTCTAATTTCACCTGCTGTAACTTCGTATCCCAAATATTCGACTCGACGTTTTAAAAATGAACATTTTGTAATATTAAGTGAGAAGCCTGCCTTCGTTAAGATATCGAGCACGAGGCGTAATCTTTCAAGTGCTTCGTCGGCGGTAACGGCTATAATCATAACATCGTCCACATAAACAATAACATAAGTGTAGGCGATGTCGCCAAGCGCTTTTATTATGGCTCGCTGGAAAACGGACGGTGCATTACGGAGCCCAAAAGGCATAGTCAAATATTCATACTGACCGTCTGGAGTGACAAAAGCTGTAAATTCTACGGAATTTGGATGTACACGTAGTTGGTGAAATCCACTAGCCATGTCTAGGCTCGTGAAATAGTTTGCCCCACGCAACCTGGCAATTTGATCTGATATTAGAGGCAACGGATACCTGTCTGGTACAGTATTTGAGTTAAGCTCGCGATAATCCACGCACATTCTGTCACTACCGTCTTTCTTTTTAACTAAAATGATTGGACTTGCAAAAGGTGAACAACTTGGTTGAATCACTCCAGCTTCTAATAAAGCTTTGATTTTATTACGAACTAATTTTCTCTCGTCTTCGCTTAAACGATATGGACGTCTCTGAACAGTACGATTCGGATCTATTAATCGTATTTCTAGTTGTCCGGTAGTAACGCGGTTACGCGGTATATCCTCTATGAAAGATGACTTAAAGTCATTTAGTATAGAGAGCAATTTTGTCTTTTCTACATCTGTTATGTCGGTATCAATTTTATTCGGCCAGTCCTTTAATACAGAATCACTAATTACACAACTATCAACAACTTTAATTTTGGTTAAACTAAATGTATTTGATGTCATACAAACAGAAAACCCCTGGCTAAGGATTTCGCGTCCGACAACAATATCATTTTTTAAATAACAATCCGGTAATACGTGTAACAAGATTTCTAACTCATTTTCATCTATTATTACTCTAGACAATACCTGGATTGTGCTATTTACTGTAGATTGACCAATCCCAATTAAAGAAATAACATTGTTGAAACGTTTACCAGAAAGTCATGACGCAACACATTCCTTTATGAGAGAGCATTCAGCACCAGAGTCATAACAAAATACAAATACCTCACCTTTATGTTTGAGTTGACCAGTGCTAGGTAGGACCTCGCATAAGTTGACCCTTTTCTGCGCGAATTGACCCTTGTTGCTTCCAGTGGCCTCGACAGAACGATTACATTTTGAGGCAAAATGACCCTCTTCGCCACAGGCAAAGCATATGACGTCCTTCTTGATTGGTGTGGTAACAATCTTCTGGGTAGACTGATGGCTGGATCTCTTCGTATTCTTGTGGGAACGGCATTCTGCTGATTTATGGCCCATCTTGCCACAGTAGTAACATTTGATTTGACCTGGCAGTTTTGGTCGCTTGGAATCGAACTTCTCATCTTGAAAACGATATGGACGTCTCTGAACAGTACGATTCGGATCTATTAATCGTATTTCTAGTTGTCCGGTAGTAACGCGGTTACGCGGTATATCCTCTATGAAAGATGACTTAAAGTCATTTAGTATAGAGAGCAATTTTGTCTTTTCTACATCTGTTATGTCGGTATCAATTTTATTCGGCCAGTCCTTTAATACAGAATCACTAATTACACAACTATCAACAACTTTAATTTTGGTTAAACTAAATGTATTTGATGTCATACAAACAGAAAACCCCTGGCTAAGGATTTCGCGTCCGACAACAATATCATTTTTTAAATAACAATCCGGTAATACGAGTAACAAGATTTCTAACTCATTTTCATCTATTATTACTCTAGACAATACCTGGATTGTGCTATTTACTGTAGATTGACCAATCCCAATTAAAGAAATAACATTGTTGAAACGTTTACCAGAAAGTCTTGACGCAACACATTCCTTTATGAGAGAGCATTCAGCACCAGAGTCATAACAAAATACAAATACCTCACCTTTATGTTTGAGTTGACCAGTGCTAGGTAGGACCTCGCATAAGTTGACCCTTTTCTGCGCGAATTGACCCTTGTTGCTTCCAGTGGCCTCGACAGAACGATTACATTTTGAGGCAAAATGACCCTCTTCGCCACAGGCAAAGCATATGACGTCCTTCTTGATTGGTGTGGTAACAATCTTCTGGGTAGACTGATGGCTGGATCTCTTCGTATTCTTGCGGGAACGGCATTCTGCTGATTTATGGCCCATCTTGCCACAGTAGTAACATTTGATTTGACCTGGCCGTTTTGGTCGCTTGGAATCGAACTTCTCATCTTGAAAGGTAGTAGACTTTCTCTTGGAGAATGAAAGTGCTCTCAGCTCTTGTTGTAGCTTGTTTCGATCAGTGATTTCCGTTGTAAAAGCGAGTCGCTGAAGACGTGTATCGAACTGCGCTAAATGAGCCAACACAGTGGATATGGCGATTTGTTCAACCGTCTGGGTTTTCAGTCGCGTTATTAGTGACGTCATCAAACGCCCAGCATACGCCGCGTAACACTCAGCATCCTCCGGTTTGCTATTATTCAGGCGTATGATGGCAGCTGCAGTAGTTTCGGTAGAATCGTAGCGAGCAGCAAAAAGATCCTTGAACTGGGACCATGTCATTCCCTCAAAGGAAATTTGTGAAAGCCATGTAGATGCAGATCCCGACAAAGCTCGACTTAAGGTGACCAAGAGTGCACTCCCACATAAAGGATTCTCCAACATGCACAAATTAGCCGTCGAACACCAGGCACGAGCATCAGCCCCATCGTGTTCGGGATTAAATTGCGGAAGTACTATGGAATGTGTAGTAGTACTTACAGGCTTTTTAATCATGCTGATTAATTCCATCATGTTCTTGTTCTGTTGGTCCAAAAGCGCACGCCACTGATTTTCGTTTTGTGGCTGTTCTTCATTTTGCGAGTTGCATCCCACTTCTGATGACGGGGAGGGGCGTCTACAACCTCGTCGTTGACTCATCTTTACAATTTGTGTCACAACACTCAAATCAAACGAACGATGTTTAACAACACGATTTATTGGATGGCAAAATACACAAAGTTCTTAGTTCTTGATCAATCACAAAGTTTAGCTTTATTGCAGATACAAGGAATCAGACGATCCCAAAACTATCAACCGACCCGCTTCTCGTCTCAATTAGTTGTGTCTTGCTGTCTGTGTCCACGAAACGCCTTCACGTTAGCCTCTCGGTGGTTGATGTTTTGATTCCGCCCAGCACGTAACATAAACAATAAATATTTACGCGCTGCGACTCCTTGCTCCGACATATATATAAAATAATTTTTTATTTAGAACGTCTCTTGGTTTTCATCAGTCTGAGTGGCTTCTTCTTCTTTCCGAACCCCAATTTGCGCTTAGCTTTCATTGCGGATGTAACTAACCAAGCGCTAATTTTTTCACCGGTGGTGGATGATTTATCTTTAACCCGCTCCCAGGCTGCTTCCTCCAAAATTTTATCTGCTTCGTGTCTCTTGTGCAGTTCCTTGTGTTGCGCATAAGCAATGTCGTGCTGTTTGCATGCCCTATCCAGTGCGTTTATTCCAGTATCTCCGCGTGCTAATCCTTTCTCCAGACGTGTGCCTGGACCGCAATACTGGTACCCTCCAGGCATGTGAAGTTCTACTGGTAACTTATTTATGAGGGAATTAATTAGTCCCTGTCCAGTTTTGGTTCTATTCTTTATTAATAGTTGCATTACACTGACGCAAGCAACTTTGTTAATAACTTTTTATATAAGATCGGCTTTAGAAATCCAACTTCTTTCGTTAAGACCTAACCATTTAACGTATAATTTATTTCCCTTCTTTCTCAACACTTTCTCTACCAGTTGAACGTCTGGGTATTTAGTTCTTTGTATTTCTTGCTCATAAAAGCCACCTAGAATCGGTTCTCCGGCAAGATCACGTAGAAGGTAAGTTGTTGGATTTGTGTATTGTATCTTATCGATAATAAATACTTCGTTACTCCAGCTCGGTTTGTAGCCCTTTGCAAATAGGCTGCGATGTTTGGAAATTCTTACGTAATCACCTCGCTTAAATTTTGTAATCAAATGACTAATCTTCATATGGCTGTATACACCCTTCAGTAGTTGCTTTTCATTTTTCTCGCTAACGTCTACAGGTTTCATTTTAATCGTTGAATGAACCGTGTTGTTATATTTTGCAACAATTTTTGGTAACAACTTTAACCACTGGTATGATCCTTGCATACTAAACTCACGCCACATCATGGACTTCAGCGTCCTATTTAAACGTTCCACTACGGATGCTTTCATCACACTGTATGTGGAATAATGATTAAAGTTCAACTGTTTCATTAGCCTTGAAAAATCTTTATTGTAGAATTCCTTACCCATATCAGTTTGTAAATTTACGGGAGGATTTGTGGAAAGAATTTTTTTCGTTGCATTGGTCACATCTTTGGCTGACTTTGATTTAAGCGGAACTGCCCATGCAAATTTTGAAAATACATCAATGACAACCAGTATACATTTATAACCCCTATTTTGTCTTGCATAAGGGAGCATTTCGACAATATCCATCTGATAGAGATCACCCTTCGCTTTTGTGATCACCCTTCTGCGCTTATAATTTTTCCTAGCTGGTTTGTGTAATTCGTCAACTACTTGCTGCTTTATGCTGCTCATGATTTTATTGGATATTTAATAAGTAGCTCTGTGTAAAAGTTAAGAGATGTTGTTGTAGAACCACCTCGAAAACCTCTTATTGGAGGGGTAACTGGTGAAACTGGTGAAAATATGTTAAATCCAATTATATCACCCTTTTTTAAACGTTTTCCAATCAACTGGTCTTTTGAAATTGTCCTTTTCGGTGAATTTATAAAGATGTTTAGGTCGTGAGGAAAAACAACCGCTTCTTCGATTTCCCCTGTTTCTAATGGAAATATGTATTTCTCAGATCCGTTGTCCAACATATAATTAAAACCTGAAGTAGTGCTATATGTACCACGAATAAACGAAGAAATATATCCATAAGATTCAAATTTATGTTTAGCAGATATATGGCGACCAAACTTGTCGATAGTCATGTTTGCACTAATAACGAAAGATAAAGGAGTAAATTTATATAATAATACGCGCCTCACGGAGTTCTTCTATTATGCTGTTAATCTCATTAACGTGTCCATCATTCCCAGCACTTTGTGATGCAATCAGTAGTCTTAAACGGTCAACCAACTCGTTAGGATCATCCCAGAATATGTATTCTACTGGTCTGTTATTATATCCCATTAGACCATGACCTAATTTACTGCTAGCCCAACTACTAGCTCTCGACTTTTCGTACTGGCGGGAACTTTTAGGTGTTGATTCTTATTGAAATATGAGAGGTGCTATAACGTTTCTATACTTGTCACTAGGGTTGCCAGCTACTTGTTTTCTCGGTTATGACCTACTCTTGCTGCATTTGTCATTATAATAATATCACGATAATTAAACTCATCTTCCTTTTTTAAATTAGTTGGATTTTTTTTAAATATTAATTCATATAATCCAATAGTACCTTTGTATTCTTTTCCATCTATAACAATGTTATTATTGTGATTGTTAAACTGTAATTCAGAAGAACCTAGATAACATTTATCGAGTTCAGGGTCATGTCGAACAGCGGAATGACCATGATCGTATATGTTACTCGTATCTCTGATAAACCCCTCAATATATTGTTTAGGTAATGGTGCAAATTGATCAAGATATTCATGAAATGAAGATTCAGTTATAATAGTAGGAGGTTGAACAGGTGTTATTGAAGACATTTGAGGTTCTACGTAGCCTTCAAATACTTCATCATCATCGGCATTTGATTCTGGAAGCTCTGGAAGGATATCAAGATCTTCCTCTAAAGGTAATGATATTCTACCTCTACGCTTCTTCATGACTGGTGATAACGGTTGTTTAATTGTAGGCTTGTTCTCTTCGTTTATTACATCTCTTTTGATTTCTACTTTTGGTTGTTCTAATTTGATAACCGGCGAAGCAGCAGTAGTTGTAATTGCACTTTGTATGGATTCGGTAATAGGTTTATATTTTTTACTCCTAAGTTGTTCTTCGGAAATCAATTTATTTTCTTTAAGAGCAGCTAGTTTTTGTTTAACGTTTTTCTTAGCTTTGATTAATCGAGCTGTGACTTCTTTAGAGTTCATTGTAACGGAGAGTGAAGCCAATACGCTGTGAACGCTAGCGAGGTACTTCGTTTAATGAATGTCATGGGAATACTACGGTAGATTTATATAGCAATCAAAGCCTTTTCTATATCGACCTTTGTTCAATTCATCATCCTTATTAATAACAAGAAAATTGTACTTATCAGCCCAACATATTGCACACAATTTTTTAAATTCATTAAAGGATGAAAAATCTGTATTAACAATATCTCGATAAATGTGTTGCAAATTTAGGTCATCCATGGGGAAAACAATTAATAAATTTGCATTATCGCTTATAAGGTGTTTAGGAATGTGAGCATATGTTTGACATAAGTAAAAGCTGTCTATTGATTTATGTCGCCCCATACTGAAAAAATCACGTATGATAGATTGTTTCTGACACGCAACATCATCAAATATAAATATTGAATTCTCTTTTGCGTCAGATGGGTGCATTATTTCATCATCTTCAGTGTATTCATGGTAACCAATTTGTGGTGATAAAGGTTGAAATAAATCTCGCAAATACTGATATTTTGGTTGAAAGAGTGATTTGGAATACACGTACACATTTTCAAATCTTAAACCGTTAGGATCTTCCAGCAAACTAACCATGACGTTGGTCTTACCGCAGTTCGAGGATCCGCAAATTATTGCGCGTATGCTGGATGGTAAGAGGGGGACATGTTTTTTTCTAACATTATTAGGTTTAATAATATCAACGTTTGTTACATGAAGACAGCACTTCTGTTTAACCAGCTTCATGGTTGAATTTGCACTGAGTGTTGTATTTAAGTGGTGAACGCTTTTAAATAAGCTTCATTTGTAGTTCAGCGTTTGAAGAGATCAGAAGCAATGACTCATCGTGGTAAAGGAATCAAATTTCAAGGTGGTGTAGCAAGGAGAAAGCGAAAAAGTAAAAGAATTATATCAACACCCAAAAAAATTGGAGGAATTTTACCTCTTCTACCAATTTTTGCTGGATTGAGCGCTTTAGGAGCTCTAGCATCAGCTGCATCGTCAATAGCTAAGGTTGTTGCTGAAAGAAAATAGGCTGCTTCAGGAAAAGGATTATATTTGAAACCATATAAACAAGGTGGAAGGTTAAAAAAAAGAAAGACATATCACAGGCGTTAACTAATATACAGTTAGAACAACATGCCCGAAACATTCCATACTTCAGAGGTGTGTTTATGCGTAACACATTACCTAAGCGGATTAATGCAAACGAATGAGGTATAATTAATTTGGATGGAATACAAGGACCAGGAACTCACTGGGTAGCCTACAAGAAAACTGGAAGGGAAATCATTTATTTTGACAGTTTTGGAAATTTACGACCGAGCAAGGAAATAGCGCAATATTTTAATAGTGCTGGAAATAATGTTACAATAAAATATAATCACAAAGCATATCAATCGTACGACACCAGCAATTGTGGCGATTTATGTTTAAAATTCCTTCGAAGCGAAAAATTCCTTGCTTTATTTGAAGTCTAGCAACAGGACCAACAACATGTATACGTTGACCCTAAGCGGTAGAGAATCAATATTACAAGCGCATTACAATCCACCTATTGCATTGCGAGGAAATTGTGAATTGGGACTAGTTAATTTTGAAACCTATAATGCAATCCCTAATGTTGATAAATACAACAACGCACTTGAGATCGGGGGTCAATTAATTGAAATACCGGTCGGTTCGTATGAGTTCCCCACACGCAGTTGTTCCGTTAGAAAGTGAATAATGACCCCAAGCTAACGTTCGTATGGAATCATTGCAAATGAACCGTTTGTCATCGTGCGGTGAGAGAGCTAATTTATTTTGATTTTGGGTAAAAATATCATGTTTTATCGATCGAAAGCAATTTTGTTGTTTATATAAAATAGAATATTCGAATAAACATTTCTTGAAATCTTCAAAGGTAATTTCGTGTTCAACAACATATTTTTTATACCTTTAGCCTTCTTTACATTCTTTTCACTCCCGTCAATAATAAAAGAGTACATCTTGGATCGAAGGGCTACAAACTCCCTCATCACTTTTCCAGCATTTTCATCTTTTAACAATCCCAAGACTGCTTTATTAACGAGAGGAACGTAAAAAACATTATCAACGCTACAATTTGATGTGTCAAACTTATCTAGGTGCAGTTTCATGTCAGAGTATATATTTTCTGTTTGAGTTAACAAAACGAAACTATCGGTGTTCATATAACACAGATGTACCCTATCTCCGTATTCTTTTTTAAAATATTTATAGTAATAATCATACATCAATAATTTTGAAAGTACTAATACGCAAAAGCCTAAGTATATTGGTTTATTGTAAACAATTTTCAGCTTTCGCATTTTTATTGCTGCAAAATTATCCGTAAATACGCTAATCGAATTAAAGTTTGCTAGTGAGATAAAATGTGCTGCTCCTTTTTTTCCCGCGATTCTCCCAATGTGTAACTAAGTGAACATTTACTCTTTTTAATACATTTTCTATTGTCTTACCAAAAACGGAGTTGTTCATGAGCTTAAAGAAGTCCTTATCAAACTTATTATCCGCCTTGTGACGCAACTTTGTGTTTAAATCAATGTATTTTTTCATCCAATCTTTTTGTTTAAATTCTAAAACTCTATGAATGTACGTCACTTTTAACCATTAGACAATATTTGTTTTAAATTTCTGTAGTGTATAACATATTTTTGCTTGTTGAATAAAGTGAGAAGTAATTTTTTATTCTTAAATTTTGATGTAGGTGGTACCATACTTTCCGGCAAGAAGGGTAAATCATTGTAAATATCGTGAAGTTCTTGTGGATATTCAATATCAACCTCGCAAATATACCCAATATCAGCAGTATCGCTTACACTTTCTATGTTTAATGCATCAATTTCAACTCTATCCAACCATCTAAAATGTGACACCGGCAGATAGTTAGACATAGCCCAACCGTACAAATTATTCGCATCTACGTATGTTAAATAAGTACTGGGTGTATTATTATCATAGGATGATAAATAGGGGTTGTTCGCTTTTGTATAACGGTAGGAACATTGTGAAATACCACCCCGAATGGCATTTTTGATAAAGTGGCACATATCAATGTCTGTTAACAACTCCAGCTGAATATTAGTATTTTCAACATAGCGTCCCACGACAAGCCGGGAGATGTATAAAAATTGACTGGATCCAGACCATACGTATTAATACAAACTTTACGAAATTTTTCAAAAACATCGGCTAGCAATAATACATCAATCTTTAAATATAAATCTGAGTATTGTAACATTTTCTCACAACCAAATACATTCCAGACGGTTTCAGCATGTCTGTATTCTTCCTCCGTTATTTCCGAATTAGTTAGCGAATTGAAAAATTGTTCTCGACATGGTAAACTCGTCTCGTTTAACCGTTTATACGAATCCATGTACTGATAGGGAAAGATACCTTTTCTTGTTACCAATTGAAAATGTTCCGGGTCGGGGAAAGCCTGCTTTATTTGAATAAAATCATCCGTATTTAAATTACTAGCCAATTCGTTCAAGGAGGAGGCCATGAAACGAAAAGAATCTAAGAATTTCAGCTTAAGATAGATATTAGAAGTAAGATCTTCTTTAGTAAATTGATCAACCAGAATGTGTTTTGTAAAACTAATATATCTTTCCTTATTTTGTGGAATTACATCAATTTTTTCACCGTCAAACGCTAACTGTTTAATAAAGAGGTGAGCATCGTAATCGGACAGATTATGAAAAAAAAAACTGGAATAAACCTTTGAACTTTATAGTTGAGGTTACAGACAGAATGACTACCCCCCCTGAACGAGCCGGAGACGTGACAATGGTCTCTGACCTTGACATCACCTTCAATGAATGTTCTTTCACATATATGACAAATTTGTGAATTTAAAAAAAATTGCTCAGCTTCGGTTAATGGTTTCATGGGTGCAATATTCTAAAATGAACGTTGTAGAGTTGTTGAACCATATTTGAAATCTTCGTTATGAATACTTCAATACAGTTCCGACCGGTGTACGTTTCAAATTTGTTGTACTTTGAGTCAAAGGAGCATACAAGTTGAAATGCAAAACTATATGAAATATGTATATGTGTATTGTTTGTAAAAGAACGACTTTGGTCTGGCGTACAAGACTGAATTGGTTGAAGTATAGACTCAAAATCAGCATAAATAACAAATGGTACTCTTAATTTGCTCTCAAAATTAGTAAAATATAACATTCTCTGGAATCATAGCCCCCAATTTATTTTTCTTTAAATCAGTAGAGGGTAGAATTGTGCAGATTTTGTTACAGTCGAATCGGCAATGGTCATCGAGATGTGTTTGAGTGGAGAAAAAAGTCAAACACCCATCACACAAATACGTACGTCTTTTACCTTTCGATCGGTGCTTTGAAATAAGCTTCGATAGGTTTTTTATTAGAACATAATATGATGATTTATGGTCCTCAAGTAATAACAAATTAACATGAAGGTTTTGTTTTAATTTCGTAAAGTAAATTGGTCCCACCACTCTGTTCGTTTTAGTTTGAGAGTCAAACTCCAAACCATAAACATTTATGCTTAAATTATTTAATTTTTCAATTTGATTAATTTCTTTTAATTTTACTGGAAAAGTTATACCTTCCAAATTTAGTACAGTGGAATAATGAGGATACGATGAAACACGGTACGAATGCGAATTTGCAGGAAACAAAGCAGCGCATATACACCAAGCTAAACATGCATTATCAGTATTTTTTAAATTTATACAAGCTTTTTTGCTTCTAATATCCTTAGATAATTGTATATATGAAGAAGAGCCCAGTGGAGAAAATTTGTTTATATTAATTTCTACATGAGCAACGGAAACTAGGGACCAACCACTATCTCTCTCGGCAAACTGTTCCCCCTTGGTTAAAAGTTTGTGTTCAAGTGTGACATACAGCCCATCTAAATTTGTACCAGAGTTTATAATTACGAATCGAGTGTTAAAAGATTTTAACTCTGGATTTATAATTGAATCGTCAGTCTGCGGTTTAATAAAATAGGCAAATAATTCAAATTGTAACTTAAACGATTGCAATTCGCGAATTTGACTTTCAAGTAGTCTACATACTTTGAACTTAATTTTGTTAAGAAAGGTAGGTATATCAACAGACCCAGTATTTTTAATTTTATAACTCTTCACTCGATGCTTAAATGCGTTAGACATCTCAATAATACCATCATCTCTCAAAACGTTCAAATCTGTTATACGGTGGCTTTGAGAACGCAAATGACCTCTAAATTTAGCAATAGAAGAAAGTGATACCTTACAAATATAGCAGTGGTGTTGTATTTGATCTGATGTTGACGTATTTTGCGTTGCAGAATATTTCAGTTTTTTTTCTACAGCTCCATCTCTTTCCACAGCTTCTGTCTTCCTTTTTCTCTTCATGCTGTCATGATCACTGTGAACACATTTCATATGGCGTTGTAATGAATCAGACCGAGTAAACTGTAGACCACATGTTGAACAAAGAAAGCCGTCAGAAGATACCTTCGCGCACATATGTTTTTATTGTTTTTTATCACTTTAACAACAAGCGGGGGCTAGTTAAAACTCAATCACATAAATTTCTGGATGTTTATTATCAGACCGAGTAAACTGTCATCCACATGTGGAACAAAGAAAGCCGTTAGAAGATACTTTCGCGCACATATGCTTTTTATTCTTTTTTAAAACATTGTTAGTTTTCTATCACATCCACAACAAGCGGGGTAGTTAGAAACTCATTTATATAAATTCCTGAGTCGTTATTATTTTTACCCACAACCTAGTGGTTTATATGGTATTTCTATTTGGTCGTTCATTGTGCTCGAGCGAAGGTGAAAAGACGCTAGAACTGACTCTGACATCTATTTATAAGAAATCTTACCGCGTTACATCCAACCGCTCAAATGACTTTCACGCATTATCGCACCGTAATTAAAAAAATGCATACTTGTGGAATACTAAAAGTTTTATATGAAACGCATTAATACCTTCACGTATATAGGAAACACATAAATAACAATAATACTGACGTGCATACTACAAACTAAGAATCGTTTTATACTGGTGGTTATGGTTTGTATGTATTCGCGTACTTGTGGAATGTAAGTGCTGAAATCCATTAGAGGCGAGTATAGATCGAACAATTCAAGTTTTTATGAGATTATTTCAGTGGCAGGTGGACCGAGAAGTGACTGAGGGACACGCGCGCAACCACAGCGGCCCATTGCGCTGTAAATTAGGTGTTACCAGTTGTCCAAGTGCTGCTTTCGCATAAACGCATTATATAAAAGTACTGAGCTCTACAACGTAGTCAACAAATGCCACTTAGGCTGGTATAGATATTGCAAACTGGCATATCATTAGTTTGGTTATTTACAGCAATTGAATGCATATAATAATTAAGTTGAGAGTTTTCAAACGCTTTAATACGTTCACGTATATAGGAAACACATAAATAACAATAATACTGACGTGCATTAGCTGAATAATTCCTGTTTTTAGAACTGTTTGAAGCGCTAACCTCTTCCGTATAGGTAAGAAATACCACTAAGAATAGTTTTATAGTGGTAATTATGGTTTGCATGTATTCATTCCAACGGTACCTTTTAGACCTTAGTTCTTATATAAATTGTATTCTAATTGTAAAACACCCAGTCTTCACTGTATACCGAAGAATATAATAATCAAAAAATATGTCTCAACCAGTGCACAATCCAAATTCGTTGATAGACATTGCTGTGCATTAAATTTGCTCTAACGTTAAATTCCAGTACGGTATTTATCATCTCTTACCATCATATAAACCTGGTCTTCCAAACAAAGTGGTTCGTTTATTGCTTGAAAAGTGGACAGAAGTTAACTGGAACATACTTGAAATCAACAACGACGACGATTTTTTATCATTAACATGTAGTGAACAAATAACCTTTGTAAATACTGATGGATTCACACGCAAATTAATAAAACTGCTTTTTGTCATGGGGCAGCACAAAGAGATACAAGTAAGGAATACATTTAGACAAACTATTTTTTGTCAAACTTTTGATGATTTTCTATGGTCTTTATCAGATTGTATTTTATATTATTATATTCAAACTCCTATTGGAAAATTGTGCTATGATTGTTTTTCACATAATAAGATCCTTCGACATATACATAATTTAAAACCTTATTTAGAATTATGGAATTATAAACATTATTCTTTTGAAGCAAGTAGAAACTACTGTACAAATCATAATTCTTTCTTTCAACATTTTGTACTAAACAAAGAATTTTGGTGTAGTGGTTGTTTGTTGAAACCTTTATTCAAGGTTTTTGAACATAATTGTTGCTCCAAATTTTTACATGGGGGATATCACTTTCGCGACTTAGATGAGATCTCCATAGATAGATATTATTGATTATTTTTTTATAAACAGTATTTAAAAAAACCATTTTTAGTTTTGAGGGAACTCGTATGTTCCTTCAAATGTTTATATATGCAATGCATAAACCCTACCACGACTAAACTTAACCATATAAAAGACGGTTAGAATTCTAAGCCATTCAGTACAGTTTGTGAAACTGAACCTCCTAAACAAGTAACCACCGATCAACCAAGCAGTCATTATGTCTCAACAACAAATTCAAGAAGAATTAAACCTACTGGAGAATGTTGACTTAGTATCATCTCAGAGCGAAAATTCTGATGAAGAGATACCTGCAAGCCAACCCAACCCAAGACCAGAAAAGAAAACCAAAAGAAAACTATTGGAAGAAAGTTCATATGAAGAACACGAAGAAGAAATCCCTCCGAAAAAGAAAAAACAGGTGCAAGATTTACAATTTATTGACAAAATTAACAGCTGTCATAATTATGTTCTGGTTTATATGGGTCGATTAGACCTAGGTAAGCCTAAACCAGCAAATCTATTACAATTTAAAAAAGTTTAATTACCTTTTTTGATATTTTCTTTTGGTGTTTATTATATTTTCCTGTGGTGGTTTCTTATGTGTTTGGTGATAGAATAAAGTAGTTATTCACTTACCTTGTAAGAAAAAAAGTTGTATTGTAAAGATTCCTTGTAACATGTTTTTTTTTGATTTGTTTCAAAACTAAATAAACAATAATATTATGTAGACCTACATTTTTTATTTTCCCCCAAGGTGGTTATAATTACGGTTTCATTTTGTATATTTGTTTGGTAACGGAATAAAAGATTATATTGATTCGACTTGGGTTTTTTAATTTAGTGTTGAGACATTATAAGCTATAAAACTTGAAAACTAGTTCAATCTTTGTCCGCTCACCGAAGTAGCGCCACCGTCCGGAGGCAAACAGCGACCGAAGAATTTCAAGGTGAGCATACATTTCATGCTGCCGCAGTAGGATTTTTTCTAATAGAGCGTAATGTCTTAAGATTTTAGTTTTAGTGTATTTTAATGGTTAAAACTGCAACTGTGTGTTTAACATTAACTGTATTTTATATGATTTATTGTAATATTAAGTTGTATCAGGACCAATGTGTGCGCAGCTTAAAAAATAGTTCAATCTTTGTCCGCTCGCCGGTATATTTGCTCGAAGTAGCGCCACCGTCCGGAGGCAAACAGCGACCGAAGAATTTCAAGGTGTGCATACATTTCATGCTGCCGCAGTAGGATTTTTATCGTAGGATTTTTCCTAATAGAGCGAAATGTCTTAAGATTTTTGGTTTTCGTGTATTTTAATGGTTAAAACTGCAACTGTGTGTTTGACATTAACTGTATTTTATATGATTTATTGTAATATTAAGTTGTATCAGGACCAATGTGTGCGCAGCTTAAAAAATAGTTCAATGTTAACACACATTTTGAACTGCCATGTCGGATGGTTGCTTCAAGAATTATTATTAGATGTTTCTATATTTGATTGGCATTGTTGTGGGACAAGTGTGTAGCTATCAATTAATGTAAGACCATTGGATAGAAGATTAAATATGATGATTACAGATTTGTTTCATGTTTGATTGCAAGAAACATTACATTGCGATTTAGATGTAGATGTGTAGCGACAGCATATTATATTTTCAATACTTTAACTAACGATCAACTGCTAGATCTCTCAATTTCATATGAATGAATTTAATAAAGGTATGCTTTATGATGTTTTGTTGAGGATTTTACCTTAAACAGAAACATAGTTGTATTATATTCCCTTAACATCTGTTTCAACTTTATATTTATTCCTATTTTTAAAATACCTTGAATAAAATGACCATTTTATTCAACACTAATAAAAAACACCGTAATAGTTTTAGCTTTTAGCAGTTCCGTAGTAAAATTTGTTAAGGAACTTGAGAGCGGATCGTAACCGATATTTTATATCTTTAATTTGCAAAATGTTCTTGGATGAAGGTATAAAAACACCTTAAGAGGAATCGCTACTGCTCGCCGGAGGGGTCTAAACACCACTCCAGTTTTAGCACAATACTGAACTTAATTCTTCACCAATAGTCACATACTATACACCAAATTAAAGATAAAGGATTGTCTCGTGCGGTAGTAGTACCACTTTTTTCACGTTCATTGTTGCTTGTCATAAAAATCTACTACTACCGGTACCACTTTTTTCACGTTCATTGTTGCTTGTCATAAAAATCGCATGGAAAAAGGCGTAAAATGACTCATTTTGGGATTTTTTTTCTGGACTATCAGAAAAGAAAATCAAAAAAATGATACTAACAACGTACGTACAGAACCCTTAAGAACATATATAAAAAAAAATCTCAACAAAATTTCAACGTTTGTTGTTGTTATTGTGTATTTTCTAAACACTTGATAAACGCGTATTTTATTTGAACATTATGCAACCAACAGTACACCTTCTCCCACCCGTTTCCTTGGACCAATGAATTTACCTCATATTCAAACTGTACAGTCCAAGGCAGCATGAATTTGTACTATAAACTGTGTGGTGTTGAGAGAACCTAGAATGTGCTGTGTTTCTTTCTGATGCACGCATTTCTCGACCAAAGTGGTTGGTGCTTGCGCTTTTAACCGCTGCTAGACTGCTAGACTGCCCGGCACTTGGTCTTCGAATGCAACGGAGAATCACAAACACAATACAATACACGCGAAATAAATTAATGAATTTCAGCCACTTTTTTCGACCTATTGCTGGTCGACGTACCAAATCAGTAAATGGTTTTGTGTATTTTTTTGCGAGATATCATACCAATATATACATCAAGAGATAGCTGCGACTTTCACCTAGCTACCTTAGTTATTGCAGCGCAAATTTGTAACAATTGGTGGGAAAACAAATTCAAGAATGGCGAACACTGCTAAACTGAGTAGCGTAAATGGTACAAGATCGGCAAAATCAGCAAACTAAAGAGCGTTTTTTCAAAAGTTACTGTCTGTCGTATTTGAAAACCTCCGGTACGTGCAACACCTGTGTGTATGTGCCGCAGCAGGAGAGATAAAAAAAATGCATAAATTTATGTAGAACGCACTGGATATGATTGAGGACACGTGTATATTGCAAAAAAATATCCATAGTCCCTCACGCTCACAGTATGGTCAGTACGAAAACTTAGTAAAGTTTTCAGAAATGCGATTTTTATTGTAATACATAATTGAAACTATGAAAAGTAAAAAAAGATATTGTCAGAACTCGAACTGACCATACGATTTAATTTCGGAAAAAAATGCACAAAAGGATTTATGTACGTACATACAGCACTGTTCGCTGTCGACCAATAGCCCATGGAAAAAGTGCCTGGAATTCATTAATTTATTTCATCCACTAATTGTTACAAATTTGCTCTGCAATAATTACGGTATGTAGGTGAAAGTATAAACTATCTTTTGATTGTATATATCGATATGATTCAATTTCGAAAAAAACTTTGCACAATACGATTTTCATAGCACTGTTCACCGTCGACCAATAGCCGACGGAAAAAGTGCCTGGAATTCATTAATTTATTTTTTCACCCACTAATTGTTATAAGTTTGCTCTGCAATAACTATGGTAGGTAGGGGCAATTTTCAGCCATCTTTTGGAGTATTTATCGATATGATCACACAAAGGGAATGCGCTTGTTTAACTTATTTTGGGTTGCACAGCTTATGGTGCGTAGAGGATGTTGAAAATACTCATATTTGATTAATTTATTTGAGGCACTAATTAGCAAAATTTTGGGCTACAATAACTAGGGTAGTATAACCTAAGCGTTCTCTTTCAATTGGTGTTTGAATTGAAGTATTAGCGAAGATATGCGGTTCTAAATATGTACATATATGGAAATTTATTAATTTTTTATTATTTTTAAGGTAGTAATTATCAGTTGGTCTCTCTGCTGTAACTATGATAGACTGAGACTCAGGTCACCACGGACTTTCCAACGATGTGTAATTTCATTGTAATCGGATTAAAAAGACTGTTGCTTGCTTTTGTTGCTAATATAATAAGTAGTACCACTTACTAGGCATTGTAACAAGGATGTTTTTACTTTCTACAATCTTTAAGTATTAATTATTTATTATATTACATTTATTTGTGTACATTATTATTTATTTCTTCCCATAACACGTAATACATGTCAAATAAATTACCAAATTGTTCTATATTATTATTACTAATATACTAGAAAAATTCAAAATGTATGGTTTGGTATTGGTAACGAAATAGGTTTCATATTGACCGAAAATTCATCCGAAAGCCAAGAAAATATCTCGCCTCGGTCGGCGTCAACTAGCCCTTTGATATTTGCCGCCGCAACACGACTACAAAGACAACTCTGCCGACATTCAGGATAAGGTGTCTGTGTGGGCATTTTCTCGCAGAGTGTACAGTGGGAGTGGTCTATTTCACCCCTTTGCGCCTCACTTTCCCCGCAATTTTAGGTCCGGTGACTGACATTTCCTCTTAATAGCTTTAGCTTTTAGCAGTTCTGTAGTAAAATTTGCATAAGGAACATGAGACTTAATAGCAAAATACACTTTAAGTCAGTAAAAAAAAATTTGACGAACTTGAGAGCGAGTTGTAAGCGATATTTTATATCTTTAATTTGCAAAATATTCTTGGATGAAGGTATATATACAAGTGAAAGACGAAAATGGTAGATATTCTATCTCCAAACATGGTGGATGCTAACTGTAAGTGAATATTTTGTTTTTAAGTGATAATAATTATAATATGTTTTTGTTAGTGACCCAGGTAATTCGTGGGTTGCTACCCGAAAATCTAAAAGTAAGTTTATTTTCGAAATTATTTTCCTCCTTCTAAGCATTTTTTCTCATAAATAGAATATGCCAACACTAGTATTTCCAAGTGCGGGACCACCACCAACTCGGTGGCCACCGGCGGGGATGGTAGCCCTAATCCCTAACGTGGCCTACTACAGGGAGGGGCCAATGTTGGTGGTTTGGGTGTATAATCACACCTAAAGGTTAGTTTAAAACTTAAAACAAACAGTCGTTTAAAATAAATTTTATTTTTAGATCTCCCATTAAAAAAAAATTGTGTGACACCTAAGGTTAGTTTAAAACTTAAAACAAATTTTATTTTTTAATTTTATTTTTTAGGGCTCCTATTAAAAAAATATGTTAACAACTAGTATTTATTTTCGTTTAACCATTTATTTGTTCTCTACTAACAAATCGTTTAAAGGTTGAACGTAGGTTAATAACCGACCGATTTTTATACAGGTTAATAACCGTTCAGTCTTTACGAATATTTGTAATTCGACGCCCAATATCCTTTAATTTAATGAGTTCGCGTAAAAATGGGTTCAACCATCAGCTCTAGAGAGGTCCTCGGTATTTACGAATATTTGTAATTCGACACCCGATATACTTTAATTTAATGAGTTCGCGTAAAAAAAATGGGTTCAAACCTATTCTGAACATATAAAACTTTCAATCTTGATTTAGTTCTCAAGTAAACAACTGCAAATTTTATACTTTTAACTAATACTAATACTACTCGAAAAAATGTAAGTTCTTTATATACCTTTAAATAAAAACAGTAACTAACACGATTATTTTTAGGGTGTGCGAAATGATCTTATTAGTGATTCAGTAAGTTGCCAGTAATTTTTTATTTAAAATTTAACTTTAATTTGATTATTTTAGATGCGCGATTATTATGATGGGTGGAAGAATTGGCGCGGTTAGCTCAATTGGTGAAAGGATTTTCATAGGAAAAGGGTAAGTTTGCACATTCTCTTATTATATTCATTTAACTAATAATTTTTTTTAAATTTCAGATTGGTAATTGGTACCGTGTTCACGATTACATTAACGTTAAATTCGGTTGTGGCATTGGACCGATATACGTGTGATTGTGAAGACGTGTACCAGACCGGACTGAACGCCTATGAAGACGTTAGACAAAATTTAACGGCCTGCGAGGGAGAGGTCCGGACGAAAGTTGATGAGATAAGTCAATTGTACTTTGAGACATATGGTTATAAACATGTTATTTCCAATCTTACCAAAGAAAAAGATGATTTAAAACGTAACAAAATCCTTTCCATGCTTCAACATAACAATTTTAGTGCATTGTTAAGTAAATGCCACCTTCACAATTATGCTTGAAGGAACGAATAATGAAAGGATGTTGTTGCGTAATATTTTGGACTTGAAAGAAAATGTGACGATTTTGTTGAGTGAGAATGTTGAACTTAAGAATAAAAGTGAGGTGTGTGAGAGAGAAAATGTACAGTTTAAAAAAACATACTGGATGGACTTGATCGAGAAACTGAGTGTGGACAAAAGCAGAATGAGTACGGTTTGACTGTGAGTGTTTTAAGAGGAGGAAATGTGCAATTAATAAAGGAAAATGAAAAATTAAGAAAATAAATCAAGCAATTAAAAAGGAAAATTAGGTGTTGTTTAGGAAATTCAAATATTAAAAAAAGAAGGCGTTGTGCCAAAGTGATTTGTAAAGTATGATTTTTTCTTAATTTTCTATTTTTCTT
>OZ020225.1:13057800-13060300 GCA_963971325.1 Aphodius granarius | reverse complement strand
GGTGTTGTTTAGGAAATTCAAATATTAAAAAAAGAAGGCGTTGTGCCAAAGTGATTTGTAAAGTATGATTTTTTCTTAATTTTCTATTTTTCTTTTTTTTCTTTGGTAAGATTGTTAACATATGACACACAGACACACACACACCCACAGACACACACACAGACACACACACAGACACACACAGACACACACACACAGACACACACACAGACACACACACAGACACACAGACACACAGACACACAGACACACAGACACACAGACACACAGACACACAGACACACAGACACACAGACACACAGACACACAGACACACAGACACACAGACACACAGACACACAGACACACAGACACACAGACACACAGACACACAGACACACAGACACACAGACACACAGACACACAGACACACAGACACACAGACACACAGGCACACAGACACACAGACACACAGACACACAGACACACAGACACACAGACACACAGACACACAGCCACACAGACACACAGACACACAGACACACAGACACACAGACACACAGACACACAGACACACAGACACACACACAGACACACACACAGACACACACAGACACACGCACAGACACACACACAGACACACACACACAGACACACACAGATACACACACAGACACACACACACAGACACACACACACAGACACACACACAGACGCACACAGAGACACACACAGACACACACACAGACACACACAAACACACACACACACAGACACACACACACAGACACACACAGACACACAGACAGACACACACACAGACACACACAGACACACTCAGACACACACGCAGACACACACACAGACACACACAGACACACACACAGACACACACACACATACACACACACCGTCCATCTTACAGCAACGAGGGTATCAGAAATGAATTATCTATATCGCGTCATTAGTTTGGACACAGTTTGCTCCGAAAATAGAAAATGCAATGAAATAGCAATTTTGGTACATTTTTCCAACTTTTGAACGGCATAACTTCTGAACCGTTCGAGATAGAGAAAATTCAATAGCACCGCTGAAGTTAGCGTAAAAAACTGCATTGGGGACCATAATCTACATCAAATTGGGAGTGCTTGAGTTTTGTTCGACCAGCCAAACGCACGTACGCACGCACGCACGCACGCACGCACGCCCGCACACACCCGCACACACCCGCACATATCCGCACACACCCGCACACACCCGCCCACACCCACGCACGCCCACACACACCCAGACACACACACAGACACACACACAGACACACACTCAGACACACACACAGACACACACACAGACACACACACAGACACACACACAGACGCTCACACAGACACACACACAGACACACACACACAGACACACACACACACACGGACACACACAAACACACACAAACACACACAAACACACACAAACACAAACACACACAAACACACACAAACACACACAAACATACACTAACACACAGAAATACACACAAACACACACAAACACACAGAAACACACACTAACACACAGAAATACACACAAACACACACAAACACAGACACACACACACATACAGACACACACACATACAGACACACACACAGACACACACGCAGACACATACACACAGAGACACACACAGACACACACACACACAGACACACACATACACAGACATACACACACACAGACATACACACACACACCGACACACACACACAGACACACACACAGACACACACACAGACACACACACACAGACACACACACACACAGACACACACACACAGACGCACATACACAGACACACACACACAGACACACACAGACACACACACACAGACACACACACAGACACACACACAGACACACACACAAACACACACAGACACACACACAGACACACACACACAGACACACACAGACACACACACACACACAAACACACACAAACACACACAAACACACACAAACACACACAAACACACACAAACACACACAAACACACACAAACACACACAAACACACACAAACACACACAAACACACACAAACACACACAAACACACACAAACACACACAGACACACACACACGCAGACACACACACAGACACACACACACAGACACCCACACACAGACACACACACACACAGAGACACACACACACAAACACACACAAACTCACACAAACACAGACACACACACACAGACACACACACACAGACATACACACACGGACACACACAGAGACACACATACACAGACACACACACCCACAGACACACACACAGACACACACACAGACACACACACAGACACACACAGACACACAGACAGACACACACACTGACACACACACAGACACACACAGACACACTCAGACACACACGCAGACACACACACAGACACACACAGACACACACACCGTCCATCTTACAGCAACGAGGGTATCAGAAAAGAATTTCTGGGACAATT
>OZ020225.1:13050300-13052800 GCA_963971325.1 Aphodius granarius | reverse complement strand
GACACAGACACAGACACAGACACAGACACAGACACAGACATTAGTTTGGACACAGTTTGCTCCGAAAATAGAAAATGAAGTGAAATAGCTATTTTGGTACATTTTTCCACCTTTTGAACGGCATAACTTCTGAACCGTTCGAGATAGAGAAAATTCCATAGCACCGCTGAAGTTAGCGTAAAAAACTGCATTGGGGACCATAATCTACATCAAATTTGGAGTGCTTGAGTTTTGTTCGACTAGCCAAACGCACGTACGCACGCACGCACAAACACACAGACACACAGACACACAGACGCACAGACGCACAGACGCACAGACGCAGAGACGCAGAGACGCAGAGACGCAGAGACGCACAGACGCACAGACGCACAGACGCACAGACGCACAGACGCACAGACACACAGACACACAGACACACAGACACACAGACACACAGACACACAGACACACAGACACACAGACACACAGACACACAGACACACAGACACACAGACACACAGACACACAGACACACAGACACAGACACACACAGACGCACAGACGCACAGACGCACAGACGCACAGACGCACAGACGCACAGACGCACAGACGCACAGACGCACAGACGCACAGACGCACAGACGCACAGACGCACAGACGCACAGACGCACAGACGCACAGACGCACAGACGCACAGACGCACAGACGCACAGACGCACAGACCCACAGACACACAGACACACAGACACACAGACACACAGACACACAGACACACAGACACACAGACACACAGACACACAGACACACAGACACACAGACACACAGACACACAGACACACAGACACACAGACACACAGACACACACACAGACACACAGACACACAGACACACACACAGACACACAGACACACACACAGACACACAGACACACAGACACACAGACACACAGACACACAGACACAGACACACACACAGACACACACACAGACACACACACAGACACACACACAGACACACACACAGACACACACACACACAGACACACACACAGACACACACAGACACACACACAGACGCACACACAAACACACCCACAGACACACACACAGATACACACAGATACACACACACAGACACACATACAGACACACACAGACACACACACACAGACACACACAGACACACACAGACACACACACAGACACACACAGAGACACACACACACACAGAGAGACACAGACACACGCAAACACACACAAACACACACAAACACACACAAACACACACAAACACACACAGACACACAGAGAGACACAGACACACACACACACAGACACAGACAAAGACACAGACACAGACACAGACACAGACACAGACACAGACACAGACACAGACACAGACACAGACACAGACACAGACACAGACACAGACACACGCAAACACACACAAACACACACAAACACACACAAACACACACAAACACACACAGACACACAGAGAGAGACACAGACACACACACACACAGACACAGACAAAGACACAGGCACAGACACAGACACAGACACAGACACAGACACAGACACAGACACAGACCCAGACCCAGAGACACACAGACACACAGACACACAGACACACAGACACACAGACACACAGACACACAGACACACAGACACACAGACACACAGACACACAGACACACAGACACACAGACACACAGACACACAGACACACAGACACACAGACACACAGACACACAGACACACAGACACACAGACACACAGACACACAGACACACAGACACACAGACACACAGACACACAGACACACAGACACACAGACACACAGACACACAGACACACAGACACACAGACACACAGACACACAGACACACAGACACACAGACACACAGACACACAGACACACAGACACACAGACACACAGACACACAGACACACAGACACACAGACACACAGACACACAGACACACAGACACACAGACACACAGACACACAGCCACACAGACACACAGACACACAGACACAGACACACACATACGACACGCCGGCACGCCGACACGCCGACACGCCGACACGCCGACACGCCGACACGCCGAAACGCCGACACGCCGACACGCCGACACGCCGACACGCAGACGCACACACAGACACACACACAGACACACACACAGACACACACACAGACACACACAGACACACACACAAACACACCCACAGACACACACAGATACACACAGATACACACACACAGACACACATACAGACACACACAGACACACACACACACAGACACACACAGACACACACACAGACACACACAGAGACACACACACAGACACACACAGACACACATACAGACACACACACAGACACACATACGGACACACAGACACACAGACACACAGACACACGCAAACACACACAAACACACACAAACACACACAAATACACACAGACACACACACAGACACACACAGATACACACACAGACACACACACGG